>ML777546.1:775809-797464 GCA_009831015.1 Picea engelmannii
TTGAGGTGGAACTACTGCAAGTATGTGGAACATTTCTAATGGTGGTCATTCTGTAATTTTACTTGTGTCTGCATGAACTGCAGTGGCTTATGATCAGTGTTGATGACTATCTCCTTCCCAAGAATGTAGTGTCTCCACTAACGGAAGGATTTCACAATGGAGTACATTTATTTTTCTTAAGTAGGGTAATTACAGACAACATATGATAGTTTCTCACTATGATAGGCCATGGGGTGGCCATGCTAAGTCATAACGATGCCCACAACATAGTTTGAATCATATGTCTCGATCTCAAAGGGTTGTTGCAGGTTCGGTAATGAAATTACTGGGGCTGAGCACAAGCAGTGATTCAAATCATCGAACGCTTGTTGTTGGGACATGCCCCACACAAATGTTTCCTTAGAACCACCCCTGGTTACTTTGCTGAGGGCCCATGCAATATGGGAGAATCCCAACATGAACCTGCGATAGAAATTGGCAACGCCTAAGAAGCTTTGAAGCTCAGTGAGTGTGGTTGGGGATGGCAAGTCATGAATGAATTAGATCTTGGATGGATACACATGTACACCATTAATATCAACGATGTATCCTAGGTATTGGATTTTGTCCATGCCGAAGGATCATTTTTCCAAGTTCGAATATAGCTTGTGTTGTCGCAGGGTGTGCAAAACCTGTTGAATATGTTGCAAGTGTTCCGCCCAAGTCTTGTTGTAGATGAGGATATCATCCAGATACACCACTAAAAAAACATTGATCAATGGTTGCAGGATATCATCCATCATCCTCATCAAATTTGTTGGAGAATATGTCAAACCAAATGGCATTACCAACCATTCAAAAAGACCTTCTTTTGAATTGAAGGCGGTCTTCCATACATTTGTCTGTTCTATTGGGACCTGGCAGTATCAGGACTTCATATCAATATTATAGAAGTATTTGGCCCCCGTGAGTTGATCAAGGAGGTTTTCTATTTGGGGAATTGGGTACCAGTTCCTAACTATGATTTTATTCAAGGCCTGATAATCAATGCAGAGTCACCAGGTCTCGTCTTTCTTTTGTACCGGCACGATTGGGCTCCAACAAGGCGATGAGCTGGGATGGATGTGCCCCTTGTGGAGTAGTTCTTGGATCTGCCACTTGAGCTCCTCATTCTCTAACAAAGATTGGTAGTAGAATGGACCATTAGGAAGAGGTGCGTCAGGGGTCAGATCGATGGGATGCTTGACCCAAAAGTGTAGAGGTACCCTGATAGGTGAGGAGAATATATATGAGTATTCTTCCATGACCTTATCCAATTGCTTCTTCTGTGTGGAGAGGTCAGTCACGGAGGCCCTGGATGTGGTTGCGATCTTTCTCTCACTCTCAGAGAGAATCACGAAGAAGACAAAATTCTCGGTTTGAGAGATGACCTTCCTGCATTTCTTGGAAGAGATCAAGGAAATAACACTAGGTGGGACTGCTTCGGGTATCCTACACAATTTATTGTTCAAAGTAATAATAACACTGCGAGGCCTAGACTCATATACAACATGATGTTTCCATAAATATGGTTGGCCTAAAATAACATTAAAAACTTCGAGCGTAGAAACATCACACATTACCTCATCTTTGAAGGACTTGATGTTGTATGACAGGTGACACTATTGGCTAACACGGAGACCGCTTCCTTGGCAAAGCCATCCAATGGTGTAGTGTTGTGGGTGTGACGTTTTCAACAAGGATAGTTGATTGATGATCTATGCTGAGATGAGGTTCTTCTGGATACTGCTATCAATGATGAACTGCAATGGGGTACCCTTCACCCACATCTTTGAATGAAAAAAGGCGCTCTCATTCCTCTAGCTCATTTGGTTCACCGAGATGGAGCTTGGTGGTAGAAACGGTAGCACTGGGTTCCATATTAATGATTTGTCTCCCCATTTCTGGTTCTGACTCAGAGTTGGAACCCACATATGATTCATAGGCTTTCACCTCAGCCACCATCGACTTCTTTGAGCGGAAATCAACAGTGTTATGCCAGGGGCTCTTATGGAAGTCACACCACCTCCCAGTGCCTTTCTTTGTCTTTTCGGTGTCCTTCTTTTCTTGCGTCTTGGACTGGTTGTCATGAGGTTGTCCATCTTTTCTCTGTCCTTTTTTCTGTGGGTTGGGGCTAGCTTTTCCTTTCTTTTGCTGTGCGGGGTTCCCAGGCCCAAATTGTTGTGTCTTTTGTTTAAGCTTCTACTTGATTTTAACGACATATCAGTAGGTTGCGCCCAAGGACGTGATGACCAAAAACTCCATTTCATCCTGGATGTATCTATGTAGACCACCATGATACTTGAGAACCAGATTTTGCTCAGAATATTTTATACCTAGCTTGGTGTGCAGGGTATGGCAGATATTTGTGAACTTGGGCACTGTTTGGTCTCTTTCCTACCGCAGTGTGGTCCATTTTGTATATAGGTCATCATAACTTTCGACAGGGTAGAATTTTTCCTTAATAGAATCCCTGAAGGACCCCCAGGTGACCACGACTATAAATAATCATGGTTTTGTTGATGGGTCTTAAATCCCTTGATTCAACAGCAGGAACCAAACCCACCACCGAGGCCCAATTAGACTCTGCAGCGTTTGAGATGGAATGGCTCTCCAGATCTTGCGATCCGACCAATTTATCGACGACCTTTGTGTTTTCTTGTGAAGGTTCTCCCTTCAGGTAGGACCATTCTTTTCTATATTTTCTCTTGAGTGGGACTAGTTTGAGAGATGCAAGCCGACATAAGCCAACTTGACAAATAACAGGATTGAGTTTCAACTACTGGGAAGAGGTTGATCTTGGGATAACCTACTGCTCAAACATGCAGACAGTGATTCTATGCCAAAGGGCCTAGTACTAATACATTAACCAAATGAACATCTAATTAATGTCTGAGAAAAAATAATTAGCAGAATGAAAACACATATGTAATCAAGATCACAGTAAGAAAAATAATTCATCTACCATAACATTCATCACATAACAACACAATGATTTATCTTCATCATTAATCAAAGAACATTAAAACATTACACTAGATAACTTGACAACAGAATCAATTGCTCTTACTCATTTACTGCATCATTCATGAAACAGGATAGGAAATAATTCTTCTCCAACTCCAATCACATACATCTGATGAAAATAACTTGTCTTTGGTCCAGAAGGACTTCTCAATTCATAGTAGTCTCAAAATAATTATCAATAACCCGAAAATAAATAGTTCCTACAACAACCATCGACCTTTGGTTAATCGGTCGATGTCTCTATTTATAATATAAAATTCAACTGTAATTAATGACTAAATACAATTCAGGCCAAACAAAAATTGCCACGTGGAGTGATCATCCAACAGTTTCTTTCAACAGTCCACCTGAGATGTCTCTTGAAAAGGGTGACTTCTTTCATATTCAGACTAGTTGATAAACAGATCTTCACAGGTTTGATCCCATGGGAACCTGTGTTATTCCATAGGGGCATCATATACTCCTCTGATATCCACTGTATCCATCCGATACTATACCAAGATGGAGTTCAACTATCGCAGCATGGCTCGAGCTCTGATTGGGTGTCCTGTGAATTGTTGCACTTGCCCTGGATTTGCATCGGTGACTTTTGCACACTCTTCATCCCAAAGCGAGTCTTGTATGGAGTGCATCTTGAACACAATGATTAGTTTAGTGAATTCATCAGGGGTGCCGAATTTAGGGAGACCAACATATTTCATCACTTTATTAATTTTACCACAGTGTTTCTGGCAGTTGGCCCATTGATCTTGGATTTCTCAGTGTGGGTCCCGAGTCATCTTCACCCATTATTTGGTATATTTATTCATACGGTCGAGACTACTTTTTCCAACCAGCTAAATGTCGTGATTTTTGTTTTCTCGACCCTATTGAACTGCCTCAATTTATTCGAGTCTCTCTACCACTTTCTGTGCCTTTTCGTGCCACCTCTCCATTTCTTTGCATGTCGCGAGTGCCATGAGAGTATCCTCCTAGAACTCAACTATGCTCTCGGTTAACATGTGCCTTTCCTTGTTGAACTCATTATAAAATCCGTTGAACTCATCCTTCAGATACACAGTGGTATGTGTAGCTCCTTTATAGTATTTGACAAGATGGCACAGTTTCTCGAGCTCTTCCCAGGTGTCGGATAGTTCCTTTTCATCTCTCCTAGCTTTATCCTGAGCGACATCTCAGAGGGATTTTCCTACGCCGATTATTTCAGACGTGCGAGTGTCTGCAATGTTGATTAAGTTATCTTCTGTGGTAACCATGATGGATTGATCCAAATTGATCCTTCACCTTTTCACGGTCCTTTGAATGATGGCCTTCCTCTTTTGATTGTAGGAGATCGCATAGATGTCTGCTACTTCGTCTATTGGTTCTGGTATCTGTTGATCTCCCCATGTGAGGTTGTTTCTCAGGCTACCCACGGTGTATATTTGATCAGGAGTGGGCTCTCAAATTTCTTCGCTATGTTTTGTAGATCCAACCTCTACTTTTCGTTTGTCGGGGATTTGAACATTGGGCGTAATGGAGGCATCAGGTACAGACTGATTGCTTAATTTCTCATCTACCGTAGAACTATTGATTTCCTTTTGTGGAGTTTCGTCACTCGATCTTGCTTCTGCTTCCTGTTTGTCAGACTCTCTTGTACCAAGGCCACCTTCGGACCCTATTTCCTTTTGTAATACCTACTTGTCTTGGACCTCAGGCTCAGGGGAAGTGGTTTTCTCGGGACCTTTTTCCTCTTGGACTCGCATCGGGGTGCCATGAGAAGGTTTCAGAATCTCCTCGTTGTTGTAAATATGTATAAGAGTGCTCAAGGGATTGGGTGCTTGTGTCTCTATCGAGACCTTGCCTGTCTCTGGTTCATTTGTCCCTTCTTCCGAAGGATTGATCAATGATGTTGCGGGTTCAGGGTTGCCTAACCCATGGGCGTTGTCGAGGACTGTGGACCTAGGATCATTCGACTCCATCATGACACTTTGAATAGTATTTGAAACTGTAGGTCCTATGAAAAGATACGGGTCATCCCGCAACCATTTCATCAGTATCTCGGTTTGTTGATATAACAACATACACCTTTCTTGTGCAGCTTGATCTTCCAGGAGATCCCTAATTTGTACCGGGGATTCCTGATAAGTTCCTGCAGCTTCAATGTCTTCTTCGGTATCACTTATTCCTTCATCCAATTCATATGCAATTTCTCCTTCTAGGTATCGGCTAATTTATTGAACTGGCTGCTCTAGAAATGTTGCCTATTCTTCGTAGCTCATAGCTCTAAACCTAGTTCCTCGAGAATCAACTTTCTTGGATGCCACCACATTCTAGTCTTGAGCATTCTCAGTAAAAATTTCATCTTCGAATTGGTCATGGGAATAGGGCCAACATGATGATACCTATGATGCATGTTGTAGAACCAATCCCTTGGGATCATGTTTGCGAAATCGGCCAGTTTGGAACCAAAATTCTAATTGACCTAGCCCAAGTTTTTTAGCATGCACGATACCTTTGACCATGTAAAATATGATATGAAACCCATACATTATGAAAGCCCACTTCTTGTATTTTACTAAAGTTGCATTGTATCCTTGCAGGATGGTTTGATAGAAAATTTCCCCTAACTCTAGCCGGTCGAGAACATAAATGGGTAATAAATGGGGTTCCCCTGTGGCATCGAAAACCCTGATGTGGGTTTCTCGTTCATCTAAATACCAGTGGTCAATTTTGGCTATAACCTTCTTTGCTTCATCTGTCAATCTAGGGCATTCTTTCTTGAAGAGAAAGAAGTATGTGCATGCAATAAAATGATCACAGATAACAACATAGGATTTCTTGTACCTGTTTTCCCATAGGATGTTGAAGTATACATGGACCACAAGCTCCGAAGAGTGCCAATTCAGGTTCATCCCAACAAAAGCGTTCCTGGTGTAGATGACGTCCAGTAGATATGAGGCCATGTAGAAGGCGAGCGTATTTCCCTCCTTTGTCACCTCAACCTGTCTTATGCAGGTGATCAACTGCTTGGAGATGATGGAACCCCAATTGAATCCTGTGCCTGAAATGGCAACTGTAAAAGCCAGAGGCATCCAAGCCTCTGAAAATCCGGAGCAGTATTTCTCCCAATGTAACCTGCAGATTAGAGCCATGAGATATATGTATGGTTCTCTGAGATTGGTTGTTGGATACCAGACATCAGTCCGGTTTGTGAATTTTTTGTCTTCTCTCCACCAAGACGACATGATTTTGCTGGTATCGTGTGATGCATAGAAACTCAAGAAGAAATCAGTGCTTAGTTTTAGCTCAGAATATTTGATATTATAGTAACTCTGAACCTCTGATGGCAGGAAGACTCTGACACATTCGTCGTTATCATCATTAATCAAACATTTTTTGGCGTCAACGTGGTCAATGATCCACTTCAAGATCTCAATGCAAGGAATGACAGGAGACCAACTTGCCACCATGTGCAGATAAGATTTGCAAATGTTGGGGAGGACCTCGTCATCAAGCTTCCTTGTTTCATGATCACTAGGCAGGGTATATTCGAGGGGTTCTTCTTTCTTGATTTTCTTGAAAACTTCTTCCCAGCAAGGAAATGCCATCTTGGCTCCACTACTTGCCTCTGTGTCTCCGAAAGCTGGGGGCTTGACAAAGGGTTCCTTGGTGATTCTCTTAATGATGGATATTGTCTTGGGAGAGAATTCTAATTGTCTTGCAACTGATGGGGAGGAGCCTTCTCCTACTTCTGATTCTTGCAGCTTATGGGCTCTCAACGATTTCCTAGTGGATGGCTTCTTCGGAGGCATTGTTCCTGCAATTTAAAATGTCATTTGAAAATGCGTATAGAGAAGCGTTGGGTCCGAACATGTAACAGTGGAATGCATGAAAACCATTAGCAGATACATACCTGTAACGCTTGCTAATATAACTGATTAATACTCACTGAACTTTGGGCATTTCTTCCGGGTTGTTGGCTTCACTCTTCTGTTTGTTCTGAATTTCTTGTTGCGCATAATGGGACCATGCACAATGAATCGAACATGATATAACTAGAGAGGTACTACCAGTCATATCAATCAGTTAATACAAGTAATAAATGTAAATTTAAAATAAATTACCCTCGAATTTCTGCAAATAAACCTTAACTGGTTGACAGTGGAGGCGCAGGAGAAGATGCATTGTATCGATGGGTTTAACGGATCCTTTTGATTCGTGCATGAATTAGTAATTAATGTGTGATCTACGAATTAAATACCATCTTTGAATGTGGCATATCTGAAACATATGGAGGTAAAACGTCTTGTCACGTCACATCACTCTGACGTAGGGATCGAGGATCGATTGTTTACTTCTTACCTTTGTGCGGTGCTTACTATTACATTTTTCCGTCGAAACTGAATGGATTGGTCTTCGGCGAAATCCTTCCTGAGGTTGTTCATAGGAAAGAAATGTTTTCATCGGCTGACGTCGATGAAGGTTGATACTCGGCTACTTTGAATTTTCAAACGATTTTCACCACCTTTATCTTTTTTGTCGATGCTGAATTTATCAAGTGAGTTGGGGGAAAATCCTGGGTCATCGATTCATTGAGTAGTAATTAATTTTCTTTTAGAGTTAAGAATTTTATTTGTTATACACAAGAAAACTTTTAATCGATTCAATCATGAAACATATGAGATAAGAGAAGGCATATCACTTCATATTGAAGTGATAACAGTCCAAGCCAAAGATCGAGTGGTACCCCAAAAAGTAAATGGTGACATAATTTGTTTTAGGGTGTGTTGAGTACTCAACAAATGGTGATTCACTGGGAAAACCCAGAATCTCTGGTTCATAATGGGCACACATTTATTCATACCTGCATATATTACATAATTATATATATATATATATATATATATATATATATATATATATATTATTAATGAAAGTATCGTTTTAGGGCTTGACCATTCACTGGGAGGGCATCAGGTTCTCCTCTCAGATTCTGCAATCGATAGGTGCCTACCTCGATTTTCCCGGCCACTTGGAAAGATCCAAGCCATAGGCTTTGAATATTAAAATGTTTTCCCTTTGGTTCATTTTCTTTGTCCCACTTCAATACTAAGTCTCCTTCCTCAAAGTTCTTTTCTTGAGCCTTATGCTTATCAAACCATCGTTTCACTATTTTTTGATGAGCTAGGAATTTTGACCTAGCCTTTTCTCTTTGTTCTTCCAGCATGAGCAGAGTGTCGATCCTATATTGCATGGCTGACGAGGGTTCCTCATTGGAATCTTGGGCTAATTGGAGGGATGGTAGATAAATCCCATTTGGGAGAATGGCTTCTTGTCTGTAGATTGAAAAGTATGGGGAATATCTGACAGCTTCCTTGGGCGTGAATCTATCGGCCCATAGAGCGTTATGGAGTTGGTTGTGCCAATTTCTTTGGTTATCTGCAACTGTCTTCTTCAAAATTATTACCAGGTTCTTATTAGTTGACTCCGCCACACTATTTCCCTGAGGTTAGTAATTTGTAGAGTACTTGATCATGATCCCTTTGTCCAGAGAAAACTCTATTAACAGGGTAGAAGAAAAGTAAGCTGCATTATCAAAGATCAGAATGGAGGGGACACTAAACCTTGTGATCAAATGTTGTTCTATAAATTGGATTACTACCTTCTCATTTACATGAGTCAAAGGAATAGCCTCTACCCACTTTTTGAAATAGTCGGTGGCAGTAAGAATGTACTTGTGCATCTTTGAAGAGCTAGGAGTAATTTCTCCTATGATATCCAACCCCCACTACTCAAAAGGCCTGGAAATAGTCACGGGCTAAAGTGGGATTGCTTCTCTCTTCTCTTTTCCAACACTTATTTGACAATTCTTACAATTCCTAACGTGAGTATGAGCATATTTAAACAAGGTGGGCCAGTAATGGTCGGCTCTCAAAATATTATGGGCGGTGGTGTTCCCTGCAAAGTGTCCTCCGGCAGGGTTGTCGTGGAGTTCCCTCAGCACCTTGTTAGTGTCTTCTCATTCGAGACATATCAATAGTAACCCATTGTAATTGATCCAGAAGAGTACTGAATTTATAAGGTGATACTGTGTAGATTTCAATCTCAGGGCTCTCCTTTCCCTAGGGTTGAGGTTCTCGGGACAAGCTATGTGATGTAAAATATAAGCTAAATCCTTGTACCAGGAGTCTTGTCTTGGGGAGATGTATGCTACTTTGTTGCACCATAGTGTCATTTCATTTTCCCACCCGGGATATTCATTTTCTTGATCCTGCGCTTCGGTTGTGAGCTTGCACAAACCTTGAACCTTTACTAGCTTAGCAGGTTTTATATCTATATCAAATTCCCGGACTATTTCCATCTAGTTCCCTCTTCTTTCCCCCATCTCTTGTTGGGTAAACAAGGATCTGACCGCGGGGTGTGGCACAATTACCATAGTGTGATTCTTGAGGATGTAAGAAATGAAATGATTTACGGCCTTATAGACCGTGTAGGCATGTTTTTCTATGGATGGATAATTGAGCTTAGATACTTGAAGATTGGTACTCATAAATGACACTGGGGCTTCATTTTTGTCATCATCCTTCTAAGTCAAAACCACAACTAGTGATTGGTCGGAGGCGAAAGTATAAAGGTTAAAGTCTCTATTAAAATCAGGACTTCGCAACATCGGGGCCCGAGATATGGCCGCTTTGATATTGTTGAAAGTATATTTTCGTTCATCATCCCACTTAAATTCAACATCCTTACGAATCATCCTTTGCAAGTGTTTGATAATTTCAACGAAGTCAGGAGTGAATTTTGATTTGTCCGAAAAAGGACTGCATAGATTTCTTGTTATGGGGTAGTGGGAGTTGAGCTAAGGCCTTAATCCTTTCGGGGTCTATGAAGATCCCTGCTTGAGATATAATATTCCCTAACAACTTTCCTTCCTCGACACCAAAGATAGTGTTCTTGGGGTTCATAGATATACCGTATTTTCGACACCTTTCGAAAATTTGAGTTAAGTGTTGGATGTGTTCTTCCCTATTCTTTGAATACACTGTTACGTAATCTAAATATACTACCATGCACCTATTGATAAGCCCCCTAAAATCCATGTCTGTGGCACTTTGGAAGGTTTCTCCTACATTGATTAACCCAAAAGGCATGCATTTATAAGCGAAGGTTCCCCATTTGGTTCGGAAGGTGGTTTTTAAACGGTATTCCTCTGAAACCAACACTTGGTTGTAGCCTGAGAAACTGTCTAGTAAGGAAAAAATCTCTGAACCCAACACGGTCTGTAGGAGTTTCTCCATCGAAGGGACCAGATAATTGTCCTTCTCTGAATCTCTATTGAGGTTCCAAAAATCTACGCATAGTCGGATCTTGCTCGGCGTTTTCCTTACCGGAACGAGACTTTCCACCCAGGCAGAATGTCTAACCTAAAAAATTATCCTCGCATCTAGAAGCTTCCTTAATTCCTGATACATGAGAGGCTCTAGGGATGGGTGATACTTCCGGAGATTTTGCTGGAAAGGTTTCATTTCGGGTTTCAACAGGATGGTGCGTTGAATAATGCGGGTATCGTACATTTTCAAATCCTTGTAGGACCATGCGAAGACATCCTGGTATTGTCTGAATAATTTGAGACAGGATTTCCTCTCTTCCTTATACACAGTTTTTCCGAGATTAACATTCTTCGGGTTCCATGGAGTCCCAAGATTCACAGTTTCATGGAGGGGACAAGAGCTACCAGTCTTTGCGTTTTTGGGTCCTTTAAAATGATCCTTTAGATCAAACAGAATCTCTAGATTAGCTATCACCTTTGAGATTGTGTGAGCCTTCAACTTTCCAACATCTTGTCCTAATTGGGGATTAGTTTCAATTGTTTTCTCTCAGAACTCTTCATCATCTATGGCTAGGTATTTGAAATTGTCTTGGTTGGTCAAGAAGTTTATGATTTGCTCGTCACCTTCAAAGACTTTCCAATTGGAAATATTGTTCGGCACCGACGGTTTGTAGAGAAGCTCTATAGTGAATCGAGAGGCTTCATAATCTTCTAAAGGCGACAGTTGGGAAGCGGTTGTGGCCAAGGAGTCGGCAAGAACGTTCTTTGCTCTCGGGATGGCAGTAATATTGAAAGCATCAAAGCACTCTATTATCCTATGCACCTCCTATTGGTAGTTCTTAAGATGAGGCGAATTACAATGACTAGTATTCCTCACTTGTCTAACAATGATCTCATAATCCCCAAAAACCTTCAATTCCTTGACACTCAGATCTATGTCTTTCTTTAATCCTTGCACTAGAGCTTCATACTTGGCAGTGTTGTTGGTACATTTGAATTCTAGCTTGCAGGATAGGAAATAATGTCGTCCTTTAGGATTGATAAGGATACAACCTGCTCCTAACCCTTCTTGTGATTTAGATCCATCAAAGAAAAGGGTCCAAATCTATGGAAGGTAATCACCCTTTCTTCGTTCTATATCGATTTCTTGCTTATCGATATCTCGTCCCGTAAGCTCAATCACAGGATTTTGGCAAAAGAGAGTGTTCTCTATCGACGTCGACGGTTGCTCTTGAAATATTATTTCGGATTTTTAGGTAAGAGGAAAATCAGACAATAGAGGAGAAAATTCCCCAAAGTGGGAATCACAGGAGTAATTGCCCAGTACCAGGAAATCGGTAGACGTGGGTTCATTCGGGGCTTCTATGTCGGTGATTGTATGCTTCAGATATCTTTCTCTATCAATTCTGATCATGCTCTTGTATCCCTTTATTGGTAACCAAAGGTGTGCCCAGTCCGTACTAAAATATCCATTCATCTTCTCAGACCAGTCATGACTTAGCAGTAGTCCACATGCCTCTAGGATATCTACTACAATGATGTCAATTATTTACATGAAATTAGGATGTGTCGCTATCCTGATCATTACATCTTTGAGTTTTCCCATAACTTTGACTTGGGTTCTATCCAGTTGTATGACATGCTTATCACTTTTGAGAGGGACGACACCCAGTTTATTACAAACGGCTAAGGGCATTACATTAGAGGACACCCCAGAATCTACCAAACAATTGTGAAGATTCCTATTAAAAACTTCGAACGTTAAGAGGAAAGGTGGCACAAAAGGCTTCTCCTTCCTACCTTTTGAGTAGGTATTTATGGTTGGCTTGCTTGCGAAATATGTTGAGGATAGATCCTTCTTTTGACTGTTTCTTGTAGTTGGGTCTTCTACCGAGCTCAGAGCTTGCAACAGAAAGTCTTTCTACTGAGGAATCCTACATATATCCATAACTGATATATTAGCCTTCATATTTTTCAAATCTTCAACTACGTTGTAATCCAGTTTGGGAAATTCCTTGGTATGGATGCTTATAGGATTTCCCCCAGGAGAGAAATGTATTTTCGGGCGATCGGGAGTTAACTTACTTTGCGGGGCCTGGGATGCGTCAGTATTTTTCGAGCCGGGTTGACCTTTACTATGCATCTGTACTACCGAAAATTGAGTGGGTTGTTCTCGAGACTGAAACAAATCATCCGAAGACGCAATTACGTTGGGATCCCATATCAACATGGATGTGTCTCTTGGTGGGTCAAATTCTTCCTGATCGACAATATTCATGGCCGAACTGCATGATTGTTTGGTCAGTGAGACTTCGTCCAAAAAAATATTTCCCATTAAATTCATGGTGTGGACCCATTGAGGACATTCTCTTTCAGAGTGGTTCTCCTAGTGATAGCTACAGAAAGAATCAGACACAACATTCCCTAGGTCAATGTTTAGGTTGGCTGGGGGAGGTTCAATTGCTTTGAAAGTATGGTTTCTTTTAAAAAAAGGTTTATAGGGATTTTGGCCTTGGTTTCCTTCCCCTGAGCTTCTTTTCATGTCTATAATCTCATTTTATAGTTTCTTGACCATGCGCTGCAGGTATTCTATATCTCCATTACCCTTGTCAGGAGTTTGTTCCGTCGGTTTCCTGGGCAGTCTAGTCAAAAGGAGTCCTCTCCTAGGAGGGGGTTGGATTTCTTTTCTCACTAGAGAGGCTTGGCCCTATTTACATCCTTTCATCTGGAATTATATAATTTTGGCCTCTTCAAAATTCTCCGCAAGGGTTTGCTCAGTGGCTCTTTTAACGAACATGGAAATAGAAGCCAGAAGTGCGTTGGCATAAACTTCAACTTGCAAATCTTGAGTGGGTTTCGCCACGGGCTGAAACTTATTTAAGATGGTCATGAATATTTGATTGAAATATTTGACCCTCTCTTTTGGGGTCATGGTGGATGTGAACAACTCATCCATCAAGGCTCCTGTAGTATTTTCTTCCGCAAATTTGTCTAGAAAATCCTTTTGGAATTTAGTCCAGCTGGTTATCGATCCTACCAACAAATTAAAATACCATGTGGAGGCCGAATTCTCAAACGTGTAGGGAAAAAGTCTACATACCATGTCCTCATTTTGAATGTTCATAAGCCTGATCGCAAGTATGAATTTCTTGATATGATCTTTAGGTGAACCTGAAGTTTCAGGGTCGTACTTGGGAAGCAGTTTTTCTAGGTGTCGGGGAAGATTGTGTACTCGTCCAGGGATGGCCATGGCGTCTCTGGCCAACCAATTCTGGTTGTCTTGAAGTGGAACTTCTCTTTCCTCCTCATGATCGTTGTTCCCTTCCATATCTTCGGAGTCAGATTCAATATCTTCTTCTTCCGAAAATTTGTCAGGCTTGGGGATGTCGCCAACTGGCGTCTCGGGTATTAGATCAAGAGGTTCTTGGATTTTGTTGATTGCAAAATCTATTAAGTCTTTGATGGAGTGTACGAAAACTTCATCCGGAGTGATAACCACCAGTATTCTTTGTTGTTTTCTCTGAGGGAGGATGGGAGTTAAGGACAACGCCCGATTTGTCAGGCGTAGGCTCTGGTGATTCTCCTGAATTGATTCACTTCCTCGTGAGGGAGGGCGTAAGTTATTTCAGGGTGAAAAGGTTCTTCCTCGGACTTTGGTGAGTTACCTGCTTCAGGAGTACTTAGTAAACGTGGGTTGTCTGTTGGATGACTAGCCATGCATGGGGACCGTTATGAATCTATAGGTTGTTCAAAATGCTATATAACTTATGTATTCAACCATCCATTTTTAGGCCCTCCTTCTACCGTTGATTTTGTTGATCGGTCTTAAATCCCTTGATTCAACAGCAGGAACCAAACCCACCACCAAGGCCCAATTAGACTCTACAGCATTTGATATGGAATGGTTCTCTAGATCTTGCGATCTGACCAATTTATCGATGGGATTTGTGTTTTCTTGTGAAGGTTCTCCCTTCAGGTAGGACTGTTCTTTTCTATATTTTCTCTTGAGTGGGACTAATTTGAGAGATGCAAGCCGACATAAGCCAACTTGACAAATAACATGATTGAGTTTCAACTACTGGGAAGAGGTTGAGCTTGGGATAACCCGCTGCTTAAACATGCAGATAGTGATTCTATGCCAAAGGGAATAGTACTAATACATTAACCAAATGAACATCAAATTATCGTCTGAGAAAAACTAATTAACAGAACGAAAACACATATGTAATCAAGATCACGGTAAGAAAAATAATTCATCTACCATAACATTCATCACATAACAACATAACGATTTATCTTCATCATTAAGCAAAGAACATTAAAACATTGCACTAGATAACTTGACAACAAAATCAATTGCTCATACTCATTTACTGCATCATTCATGTAATAGGATAGGAAGTAATTCTTCTCCAACTCCAATCACATACATTTGATGAAAATATCTTGTCTTTGGTCCAGAAGGACTTCACAATTCATAGCAGTCTCAAAATAATTATCAACAACCCAAAAGGAAATAGTTATTACAACAACCATCAACCTTTGGTTAATCGGTTGATGTCTCTATTTATAATATAAAATTAAACTGTAATTAACGGCTAAATATAATTTAGGCCAAACAAAAATTTCCACGTGGCGTGATCATCCAATAGTTTCTTTTAACAGTCCACCCGAGATGTCTCTTGAAAAGGGTCACTTCTTTCATATTCAGACCAGATGATAAACATATCTTCACAGGTTTGTGCCCATGGGCACCTGTGTTTTTCCATAGGGGCAACATATACTCCTCTGATATCCACTGCATGCATCTGGTACTTTACCAAGCTGGAGTTCAGTTGTTCCAGCATGGCTCGAGCTCTGATCGGGTGTCCTGCGAATTGTTTCACTAGCCTTGGCTTTGCATCGGTGACCTTTGCGCACTCTTCAGCCCAAAGCGAGTCTTGTATGGAGTGTGTCTTGAACACATTGCTCAGGTTAGTGAATTCATCGGGGGTGCCGAATTTGGGGAGACCGGCATATTTCATCACTTTATTAATTTTACCCCATTGTTTCTAGCACTTGGTCCATTGCTCTTGGATTTCTTGGTGTGGGTCCCGGGTCATCTTCGTCCAGTATTCGCCAAATTTCTTCATGCGGTCAAGACTAATTTTTCCAACCAGCCAAATGTCATGATTTTCCTATTCTCGACCCTGCTGAATTGCCTCAATGTATTCGAGTCTCTCTACTACTTGTTGTGCCTTTTCATTCCACCTCTCCATTTATTTTCATGTCACAAGTGCCATGAGAGTATCCTCCTGGAACTCGACTATGATCTCGGTTAACAGGTGCCTTTCCTTCTTGAACTCATTATAAAATCCGTTGAACTCGTCCTTCAAATACAAAGTGGTTTTTGTAGCTCCTTTATAGTATTTGACAAGATGGCGCAAGTGTTCGAGCTCTTCCCAGGTGTTGGCTAGTTCCTTTTCATCTCTCTTGAGTCTATCCTGAGCGACATCTGAGAGGGATTTTCCTATGTCGATCAGTTCAGACGTGTGAGCGTCTGCAGTGTTGATTAAGTTATCTTCTATGGTAACCACAATGGATTGATCCAAAGTGATCCTTCACCTTTTCAAGGTCCTTTGAATGATGGACTTCCTCTTTTGATCGTAGGATATCACATAGATGTCTGCTACTTCGTCTACCAGTTCTGGTATCTGTTGATATCCCCATGTGAGGTTGTTTCTCAGGCTACCCATAGTGTATATTTTCTCAGGAGTGGGCTCTCGAATTACTTCGCTCTGTTTTGTATATTCGGCCTCTACTTGTTGTTCATCGGGGATTTGAACATTGGGCGTAATGGAGGCATCGGGTACTGAATCATTGCTTACTTGCTCGTCGGTTGTAGAACTGTCAATTTCCTTTTGTGGAGTTTCGTCACTCGGTATTTCTTCTGCTTCCTGTTTGTCAGACTCTCTTGTGTCGAGGCCACCTTCAGACCCTATTTCCTTTTGTAAGACCTGCTTGTCTTGGACCTTAGGCTCAGGGGAAGCGTTTTTCTCGAGACCTTTCTCCTCTTGGACCTTTTTCCACCTTCAGACCCTATTTCCTTTTATAAGAGTGCTCAAGGGATTGGGCGCTTGTGTCTCTATCGAGAGTCGACCTGTCTTTGGTTGAGCTGTCTCTTCTTCCGAAGGATCGATCAACAATGTTGCGGGTTCAGGGTTGCCTAACCCATGGGCATTGTCGGGGACTATGGACCTTGGATCATTCGACTCTGTTGGGACACTTTGAAAAAAAGTTGAAACTGCAGGTCCTATGAAAATATATGGTTCATCCCACATCCATTTCATCAGCAGCTCGATTTGCTGATATAACAGTGTACCCCTTTCTTGTGCAGCTTGATCTTTTGGGAGATCCCTGATTTGTACCAGGGATTCCCGATGAGTTCTCATAGATTCAATATCTTCTTTGGGATCACTTATTCCTTCATCCAATTCATATAAAATTTCTCCTTCTAGGTGTCGGATAATTTCTTGAACTGCCTGCTCTAGAAACGTTGCCTGTTCTTCGTAGCTCATAGCTCTAAACCTGGTTCCTCGAGGATCATATTTCCTGGATGCCACCACATTCCAGTCTTGAGTGTTATCAGTAAAAATTTCATCCTCGAACTGGTCATGGGCGTAGGGCCAATAGGATGATACCTGCAATGCGTGTTGTAGAGCCAATCCCTTAGGATCGTGTTTGCGAAATCGGCCAGTTTGGAACCGAAATTCCAATTGACCTAGCTCGATTTGTTTAGCATGCACGGTATCTTTGACCATGTAGAATTTGATATGAAACTCATACGGTATGAAATCCCACTTCTTGTATTTTACTAAAGTTGAATTGTATCCTTGCAGGATGGTTTGATAGAAAATTTCCCCTAACACTAGTCGGTCAAGAACATAAAGGGGTAATAAGTGGGGTGCCCCTGTGGCATCGAAAACCTTGATGTAGGTTTCTCGTTCATCTAAATACCAGTGGCCAATTTTGGCTATAACCTTCTTCGATTCATCTGAAAATCTAGGGAATTCTTTCCTGAAGAGAAAGAAGTACGTGCATGCAATAAACTGATCACATATAACAACATAGGATTTCTTGTACTTGTTTTCCCATAGGATGCTGAAGTATACATGGATCGCGAGCTCTGAAGAGTGCCAATTCAGGTTCATCCCAACAAAAGCATTCCTGGTGCAGATGACGTCCGGTAGATACAAGGCCATGTAGAAGGCAGGGGTATCTCCCTCCTTTGGCACCTGAGCTTGTATTATGCAGGTGATCAACTGCTTGGAGATGATGGCACCCCAATTGAAGCCTATGCCTGAAATGGCAACTGTAAAATCTAGAGGCATCCAAGGCTCTAAAAATCGGGAGCAGTCTTTCTCCCCATGTAACCTGCAAAGTAGATCCATGAGATATATGTATGGTTCCATGACATTGGTTGTTGTATACCAGCCAGTAGTTCGGTTCGTGAATTTTTTGTCTTCTCTCCACCAAGATGACAAGATTTTGCTGGTATCGTGTGACACATAGAAACTCAAGATGAAATCAATGCTTAGTTTTATCTCAGAATCTTTGAGCTTATAGTAACTCTGAACCTCTGATGCAAGGAATACACCGACGCATTCATATTTATCATCATTAATAAAACATTTTTGGGCATCAGCGTGGTCAATCATCCACTTTAGGAGCTCAATGCAAGGAAAGACTAGAGACTGGCTTGCCACCATGTGTAGACAAGCTTTTCAAATGTTGGGGAGGACGTCATCGTCGAGATTCCTTGTTTCAGGATCGCTATGCGGGGTATATTCGAGGGGTTATTCTTTCTTGATTTTCTTGAAAACTTCTTCCCAACAAGGAAATGCCATCTTGGCTCCAATACTTGCCTCCATGTCTCCGAAAAATGGGGGTTGGATAAAGGGTTCCTTGGTTATTCTCTTAATGACGGATATTGGCTTGGGAGCGAATTCTAATTGTCTTGCAATTGATGGGGAGGAACCTTCTCCTACTTCTGATTCTTGCAGCTTGGGGGCTCTTGGCGATTTCCTGGTGGATGGCTTCTTCGGAGGCATTGTTCCTGCAATTTAAAATGTCATTTAAATATGCGTATAGAGCAGCGTTGGGTGTGGACATGTAACAATGGAATGCATGAAAACCATTAGCAGATACATACTTGTAACGCTTGCTAAGATAAATTCTTAATACTCACTGAACTTTGGGTGTTTCTTTCGGGTTGTTGGGTTCACTCTTCTGTTTGTTTTGAATTTCTTGTTGTGCAGAATGGGACCATGCACAATGACTCGAATAGGATATAACTAGAGAGGTACTACCAGTCATATCAATCAGTTAATACGAGTAATAAATATAAATTTAAGATAAACTACCCTCAATTTTTTGCAAATAAACCTTAACTGGTTGACGACGGAGGCGCGAGAGAAGATGCATTGTATCGGTGGGTTTAACAGATCCTTTTGATTCATGCACGAATTAGTAAATAATGCGCGATATATGAATTAACTACCAACTTTGAATGTGGCGTATCTGACACATATGGAGGTAAAACGTCTCGTTGCATCACATCACTCCGACGTAGGGATCGAGGATCGATTGTTTACTCCTTACCTTTGCTCAATGTTTACTATTACATTTTTCTGCTGAAACCGAATGGATCGGTCTTCGACAAAATCCTTCTTGAGGTTGTTCATAGGAAAGAAACGCTTTCATCGACTGACGCCGATGAAGGTCGGTACTCGACTACTTTGACTTCTCAAATGATTTTCACCACCTTTATCTTTTTTTCCGATGCCAAATTTCTCAAGTGAATCGGGGGAAAATCCTGGGTCGATGATTCATTGAGTAGTAATTAAGTTTCTTTTAGAGTTAAGAAGGTTCTTTGTTATACACAAGAATAATTTTAATCGATTCAATCATGAAACATATGGATAAGCGAAGGCGTATCACTTCATATTGAATTGACAATAGTCCAAGTCGAAGATCGAGTGGTACCCCAAAAAGTAAATGGTGATAGACTTTTTTTTAAGGTGTGTTGAGTACTCAACAGGGTCCTCCGTTTACTTTTTCTTAGAAAAAGTTTCCCACCAATATTTTACATGGGGAACGACTTTAAGAGCGCAAAAGTAATATTTTCTCTATTCGAAAAGTTATGCACAAAGAAATACCCTTCTAGTAGATTCAACCATTTGTCTACAACATCTGCGTCTATCTAACCTTCAAATATAGGAATATCAAAGTTGATTTCTACCTTGAAGGAGGTGACGCCTCCACTTGAGGAATATGCGTCACTTGTTCGTAACAACTGAAGCATTTGCGCAAAACTATCCATCATCGCATTCCTCTTTTGCATGAGGGATTCCTCGAGCAACATTTTGAAAGGATCAAATGTCCTGTCGTATTTATTTTCTCCCTCCATGAGAGGTCACTTGGGTGTGCGAGAGATTTTTTCCTCAAGAGAAACAAGCTCGAGACCCAATTCTTTGTACCCTGACCTTGTTGGGGACATGCATTAAGAACGACAAGGAGCAGACTTCTCTGATACCACTGATCCGGATTTTATGAGAAGAACGAAATGAATACAGATTATTATTAAAATATGCTCAACACAGAATAACAAAGATACAAAAAAAATGGTTCTATTCAATAAGGAAATAATCTGAAACTGTAAAATGCAGCGGAAAACAAGCTTGTTGGAACGATGGTGGCTTATCTCTAAGAAGGGATGTGACGACTGTGCTCATTCGCAAGAAGATGAGTACAATGAGGCTCTGAAATCCTTTTTACAATAAACATGAATGAAAAAACCCTAAACATCAAAAACCTAACCCCGGGAGATGAATTGCCAAAAGTCATGTGGGCCCCGTTGGGGTAAGCTAGTACATCAACTTCCAGGGGTCGTAACTTTTGCATACAATCTATGTTTTAGACACACGATAGCTCGTTGGAAAGGTCTATTTGAATGTTGCACATGTTGTTGTGAGACTTTGAATCCATCTACAGTCTAATTGTGGAGAGCCGTAAAAACTTTGTTTAGGGCCACAAAATGACCTCGGAAGTAGGGGACCCAAAAACTAGGAAAAAATTGTCAAACTGGAAAACTGCCAAAATGAACTAGTTGGAATAGGTGGGAGGCCACTGACATCCATCTAGATATGTATTGGAGGGAGGGATGTTGGGTATTAGGGGTTTTATAGGTATTGGGGTCTATAAAAATGGGTATTTGGTAAAAAAATGGGATATATAGTGAAAATAGGGGTTTTTTTTGTTAGAAAGATGTATTGGGAGGGGGGTTAAGAAAGATGATTTTGGGAGGTATTTTTCAATATCTAGTGAAAGTAGAGGTATTCTTTAATACCCCATGAACGCAGGTGCTATATTATAGGTTGATTGAGTGGAGACCTTCTGACAATGCATCACTAAGTATGCATCCAAGCATGCAAAAAAATATTTGGTGTGCATTTGTGATCCATTGCATGTTACTAACATCGTAGAAAATGTGTTCTGTCAAACACAAGGCACTGCAAGATCCATAATGAATGCTTCATAATATTTGTGTGTGTATTTAAGTAGTTTGACACCCCACATATGGTGCATGGATTATGTGTAATAATGATAGTGGCATGTTCAATTGTGTGTGCCTGGTGACAATGGTGCATCCTCTTCTAACACTCGACTCAATGCACTTTTGACCCATTATGGTGACCACATGTCACATTGACAATCAATTGCTTTGTGGATTAGCATCAATCTTCCAACATCTAGATGACATTATACCAACAATCAAAGTAAATGTACATGTTTGGGTGTATTTTGGTGTTGGTAGTATGTCACAACAACATCAATGTAACGTAGTTGGACACACTAGAGTGTTGGTTAAATACTTCATGGATCTCATAGAGACATCAAAATGTTGTAACCCCTCGTAGGAATAAAGCCATTCGTAACATGGTAAATGTGTTGCTAACACGTTGAAAGAGAAATGCATTCCATAGTATTAAGTGATTATCACATCATTATGCTATCAAACGTCAAAATTGGGTTGAAACAATTGCAAGTTTTCTATTAAATACTACAATTCTATCATTAAGCTGTCAAAATTTGGATGTGTTATATATAATACATGCATCCAATGTTAATTTGTTATGATTTTTTAATAAAAATGCATATATAAAAAACACTAAAACACTTAAAACATGAATCAAATGCTAATTATTCTACTTTGTTAATGAATGAAAGCTAATTATTCTACTTTGTTAATACCATCTATTA
>ML777547.1:0-51908 GCA_009831015.1 Picea engelmannii
CAAAATCCTCCTAATGGAAGGTATGATATGAATTGGATCATCACAACAATAATTGGCTATCAACTCAGCTTCCTTGAGTATCAACACAAGCAATGTTTGAGGCTATAGACAAGGTAGGAGACAGGGTTGATGGTGTGAAGGGCCCATGCCATCCTGAATGGTGTCCACAACTGCATTAATGTAGTACTCTCAATTTAAGCATGGGGAAAGTAAAGGAATGAAAAGAAAACACGTTTAAAAAAATGAAAAGAAAAAAAGAAAGAATATATTTTTTGTATTTAAAAGATTAAAATATGAGACATTGTTGATGCAAGTGAAATCACCCTTTGTCAACAACAGGGGTTACCCCTAGTAAGAAGTCCCAATCATACCTCTCACCATTTGGAATAGGGAACCCATCCTAATTCTGTCCTAACAAACATTTCTGGTTGCGGCCCGATCCATCGATGAAGGTTTCCTAAGCTAAAGGATGAAATGCAACTAAACTAAGATGCGTGCATCCAAAAAAAACTAAGGTAACCAGAAAATAAATAAAGAACCAACCATACTCTTTTTAAGGGCCCGAGAACTAGTTCACATAGAGAAAAGACAAGAATATGAATAAATAAATGCAAGCACAAAATAGTCTAGCATTTAAACAATCATTTATGGTTCCATGCCCACGGATTTAGACAAACATTCCCCGAAGAACAGGAATAAGATTGCAGTCACCATGCATAAGAATAGTCTACAATATGAAGTACATCCTTACACAACTTGAGTGCTAAGAAAAACAAAAAGGAATAGTCTGCAATACGTGCAACACGAGAATCAAAGTTCTTCTGGAAAGTATCTTGACCAAACCAACTTCTCTTCATTAAAAGTAATAGTGCATGAAAGCTCCAAGGAAGGCTTCTCAATTTTAGTTAACACGGTATTCCCAAAATAGTTCAGAAAATGTATAATGCTTGAAGAGCCAAAAATCCCTTTTCTTGGATACAATCCTCATATTTATTTAAGTTCAATGTGATTCTTGTTCTTTTGCCTTCCCCCATGACCTTTCATTTACAAAATTTTGTCCTTATCCCTTTCATAATGATGAGAGAATAAGGACAACAAGAATGCTTATGATTTAATGTATAATACGTAGTTACAATTTTAATTTGTCTTTTAGTGCTAGTGGGCCATCATAGTTTTGGCCATAGTGCGCTTCACCCACCATGGAGACTGGTTTGGACATGGGAATAGAATTCATTCTCAGAGTTTGATAGTTTATGATCGTGGGGTTTAGAATTCCTCTTCAACCATTTGAGTTTCATTTTGTTTCACTACTCCCCTGTTGTTGTGACAACTGTTTTTGTTGTTGATCCATTGTCCTTGGCTATAGATTGCATTTGCAAGGGTACTGCTGCATACTGGAGGGATTTCCTTAATGCATGGTGGCTATATCTTGGTGGTTTTATTCTCTCACACGTTGTCTAGCTGGATTGCTGAGTGCAACCTTCTTTTGGCAATGGTACCTAGCACCATTCAATATGCAACGGATGAGTGACCTCAGAGTAACCTTGAAATAAACTATTAAAACCACACATATTAACTTATAGAACTAAAACATTAATTAATTGAGAGTTCGTGTATGCTTCCATGATTTCGGTTCCTGGTTCCTCTGCTCATGGTTGAGATGTTGTGTTCTCCGAGGCTATTGACGATGTGCTAGATATTAATCCTAAACAATGTGAAAATTTGGTGAGAAATTTCTCAAATCAAATAACTATGAAGTTGTAGATCTTAGAAACACCTTTCCAATAGTATAAGGAACATGTAGAACGAGCATCCGATTCAAAACTTATGGCCAAAATATGAAAGAAAATTTGGTAGGGTATTTTCCCTATTTCATAGAAGTTCACGGGAACTCCTCCTCTATGTCCGAATAAGTTTCCAACAACTTCCAGAGGAATTTTCAACAAGTTCTAGAGAAGTTTGTGGGAACTTCTCCTTTTTGTTCGGAGAAGTTTCCAACAATTTTCAGAGAAGTTCATGGAAACTCCTCCTATGTGTCTGGAGAAGTCTCCAACAACTCCTCTATTAGAGGAAGACAAATAGAAAAAATTCTAAGTGTCCTTTTTGCTGGAAAGCAACAACAAGAGCTTGAGTTGAACAGTCCATAACTTTCTCATAGGATGTCTGATTGAGGTGCCATTTTTTGCAACGCAAAGAGCACAAGGAGGGTCTTCTAGTGAGAGACCTTTGGAGTGATTAACACTATTTAGGAGTTGGGAGGACTAATTCTCCTCTAATATGCAATTCATATCTAGAGTGAGTCTTTTATATGCCACAATTATCCCACTTGACGATAGATGACACTTTCATGATCATGGATAGTCATAAAATCAAGAAAGTGCAAAACGTGCATGCTATTATGGTATGTGTAATGAAAAGTGTTGGAAACATAAGAAAAATTAATTACAACTGCAACATAAATCAGATCAGGTGAGGTAGACGATCAATCATCAATTACCCAACCATGTGTAGAAATCTTAATCATTGGACATGATAGGAGCTTGACTGACGAGCGCAATGAGAAGGATATGAGTTAGAGGAGAAAAGAAGAGGTATGAGGATGAAGGCAAGTTGATGACGAGGTTTATTTCAGTGAGGAAAATAATATCACTATTGATATGCTCCATGTTGATGAGGGTTCACCATCCTTTTTCTATCACATCAACGACATAAGAGGGGAAATATGTCAACAAGTAGTGCATCAGAGAGAGAGAGGAAATTTGCTGATAGGTGATGTATCAATGAATATGAAAAGAGGTATGTCAGTGTAAGGTTGTGCATTGTTGGCCCTTGGTTATGGAAGGAAGCGAAGATCGAGGAAGAAAAGGTCAAATGCAAACTGTGCGGGAGACAAAGTGACTGTCACTGGGTTGAAGTAAGCAAAAGAGTAGAAAATCCAGAGCGAAGTATGGAAAAGAAATCCGTTGGATGAGGAGATCGAGGATGATAGATCAACAAGGAAGATGGATCGAGGACAACTCAACAAGAAGAGAAATCCACCATTGGATGCTTTGGAGCACTGCGCGAGAAGGGAGGAAAGATAGGCTGGCGAAGCCCTGAAAAGGCAGGTCAAGTTGACCTAGGGTTTTGGGTAATTAGGGTTTTGACACCTAGGTTTCTACCTAAGACTGTCGGTGAGGGACTATAATGTATAAATAGAGGTCGAGAGGACCTAGGTCGGGTCGGTACTAGTGTTGGGTATTGATATTGATCGTTGTTGGTTGAGATATTATTGTATTGTGAGAGAGAGGAGTTCTGAGAGTGAGAGCCTTCTGGTATTGTATGATCTTCAGCTAGGTGCGAAGATCAAGTTTTGCAGCTGGGTGCACAGGAAGGTAGGAGACAGAGAGAAGAAGAGAGAAGATCTACTGACTAAGAGCGCAGATCAGAACTGTAAGATTTATCTCAATATATCATAAGCACAGTTCTGTGGACGTAGCCCTAGAGAGAGGGTGAACCATGTATATTTTGTGTCGTATGTGTGATTGATGCCTGGATATTTGTCATTGTTATACTGTTAGTTGCATTATTGTGTTAGATCAGATTTATAGTTGCGCAGAGTAGATCTAGCTAATAAGACATATATGAATGCTGCATTATTGTTGTATTAGTTCCACTTGATATTCCCCTGGTTATAGACATCTTTGTCCTGCAACCCCCCTATTAGATGCTTCGGGTGAGACTACATCTGCTTCGCAGGTGTTGCCGAAAGGGCCAATAGCTAGGGCTTGTTGGTGCGCTCTTGGAGTGAACACTGGGTCTGCCCCCATGCTAACAAATGGTTCTGTTTCCGGGACCAGACTCTTTTTAAGGGAATGTCAAGGTGGTTCCCATCGAAGACAGAGATTCAAAAGTGGATAAAGGATCAAGAGAGGGACTTTGCTGAAGCCCAGAACAAGAACCCTAAACTAAGTACTGAAGATTGGCTACAAAGATACATCTTCATCGAAATTCATGAGATATTCTTTGGAGGAATCCACCAAGAGTTGTTTGAGTGGTTGGCTAGGTTAGACGATACCCAGTTCGAGATCATATCTAGACCTCCTGTGGTTTGGACACCAGCATTGATCTAGAAGGTCAAGAGAGTTGACAACGTTGTATCCAGAGAAGTAGATTATTGGTTTGATAGTACCATTGGAGGGGATTTCACCGAATTTTCTATTGATAGGGTAGAATCGTATAACCAAGCCGAGAGATACTTTTTCAAAGGACCAGGAGGAAAAGTTTTTCACTTTTTGAAGATGAGAATAAAGATGTTGTTGCATGAAAAGAATGTCTTGAAGATACAGTAGATTGGTTGGACCTGAAAAGGCTAATGTTCAAAAATTCAGAAAGTGACAGCGACACAGAAGATGGACATACACGCAGTGGAAGAGTATTCAGAGGGGTTCACCTGGAGAACCTATTTAAGAAAAACTATGGAGAAGAGGGTTTCTATAGTGGATAAGAGGTAGATCTAATCGATGAAGAACATTTAGAACCCACTAGAATAGAAGAAGGGGAAGCTGAAGAACTTCTCCAAGGCGAGCTAGAAACCTCAGGAACTGCACAGATTACCGAAGTAAGTAACATTAACCCTCCTGTTGTTTCAATAGCACCAAGAAGACAGAATAGCCAGAACCACCAGAGTCTTCAGAGTGTTGTTACTAGCAACTCAACCTATACTCAGATAGAAAGCCTAGGGAACTCTATGGCAGATGAGATGAGGCTCCCTATCTTCAGGGGAGATGGATCTGAGGATCCTGATCAACACTAGTTCCTGTGTGAGGTCATGTGGAATATTAAAAGTATCACCGACAAAGCCATCAAGAGAACCCAGTTCAACACTATGCTAAGGGACCGTGCCCTGAGCTGGTACATGAAACTTGTCCAAGGACACTTGGCAAGGGATTGTCAGAATCCTTGCACAATCTGTAGTTATTGTAACTCTTTCGAGCATGTCATAGAAGAATTCCATGTGCTGCTGGATAAGGTTCAGGAAAGATGAGGACCCCAGCAGAACCCACAAGTGAAACTGATATATGCCGAACCGCGCGGAACAGACCCTAGAGTCACTGCTATTACTCAAGGAGGTGCTGCTACAGGAGAAGATAGAACAATTCAAAGAAAGATCACATAAGAGTCAAGTATCAGGAAAGATGTGGAGAAGACTCAGGCTTTTGATGCAAGGAAAGAAAGACAAATCTTCAAGGGAGAAAGATAGGAGTTCAAGGGGGACCAAGGATCCTCATCTAAAACACAACCAAAAATAAAAGAGTATGGAATGCCTTAGGCATTTGATCAATCGTCTTCACCGAAAGAAGGAAAAGAGGTAAGTAAACTCATCGAATTTTTGTACACTTGTCTTAAGTTAATTCGGGATGAGAATGTTGTGCAAGAGTTACAGAACCTAATCAGGCAGTATGAGATAGGAAAGGTAGACCGCTTATTGAATAGGGTAGTACACCAGATTGGTAAGAAGAGAAGAACAAACAAAGAATTACATTTGAATGCTCAAATAGGAGAATATGATATAGACTATGTGGTCCTCGACTTAGGGTCAGAGGTCAATGTCATGACGAAGCAAACTTGGGAACTAATGGGAAAACTGAAATTGATCTATTCCCTTATCAGGCTTAGAATGGATAATCAACAAGCTATCAGCCCATTTGGATGATTGGAGCATGTCCCTGTGGACATCGACAAAGTTAGGACCTTTGCAGATTTTGAGGTGATTGAAATTGTTGATGATAGTTGCCCTTACCCTACATTGCTAGGAATTGATTGGGCCTTCGACAATTCTACTTTTGTTGATTTAAAGAAAAGACACATGACATTTGAAAGAGCTGGCCTTAGGGTCATTTCACCCTTAGATCCAGATGAGGGTCCGCGATATACAGAGCCCATCAGAGAAGAAGACCATGCATATGAGCTGGAAAACATATATAAATTAACATCCAGACAACAAGATTATATCAACCCTACTACCGATGGAAATATAAGTTGGCGAAGTGACAACGACTATTCATTAGACTCAGAAGAAGTGTTGGAGAACTGGCAGAACCAGATGTATGAAGCATCCACAAGGATATGTGCTCGACTGACTAGAGAAGTTCGCTAGATTGGTACAACAATAAGTAACTTGCCTACCTTTGATGGTCTGAACCCTCTAGAAGCCTTCCTCTCAGATTTCAAAACAAGTGTACCATCACAATAGAGGTTGTTGGCTATGGATGAGGCCCTGAAAGCTACACCAGCAAGATGGTGGGGTACGCACAAAAGCAATATTACAGACTGGACACAATGCCAAACCTTGATGACAACGCGGTTCTCAGCAGAAGTAGGAAGCTGCGAAGTGAGGTACACAGGTCGGAGCTGCCCAAAGGACCATGTGTGAAGCTACGAAGAAGCCCAGAGTGACATTCCTCGAGAAAAATGGGTGCATAGATTCATTAACACGCTGGACATGACCCCTATTAACTGGTACCTTCAAGCGGAGTTGCGCCTCATCACTGCAGATTGGGAAGGTATGCTTCAAAATTTTGTAACCACCTTTTTGTTTGAAAGTGAATTTCTTTTAGTAGATCAAGCACTACAGATTGTGAGGCAAAAAGTATTTAAGGAGGCATATATCCTCCCTTTGGAACAAGAAGAGGATGAATGGACTGCACCATTCTAGAAACTACAAGGGTGTTACAACATTAATGCCGACACAGATGATGATCCAAGGAAGGTAAACATTGCTGAGACAGAAGGCCATAGGGATGTGGAAGGACTAGGAGTTGATATGCCATTCATTGGACAACCGATCAAGATAGAGAAAGTCAATATTGGGATAGAGGAGACACCGAAGCTTGCCAATGTTAGAGATTACTCGGATGCTGCTACCATTGACAAAATTACATAATTACTACATGAGTATCAGGACTTGTTTCTGACCAAGTTCACTGATATGAAGGGTATCAAAGGACCTATGGGAGAGATGAGAATACCTTTGAAATCAGATGCGAAGCCATTCAAGAAAATACCCTACAGATTGAACCCGAAATATAAGGAAAAAGTGAAGATTGAGCTCGACAAAATGTTAGAAGTAGGGATTATTGAACCTGTTGAAGAGTTGGAATGGATCAACCCTATGGTGGCGCAAGATAAGTAGATAGGTGAGATCGGGATCTGCGTATATCTTTGGAAGCTGAACGATGCTTGTTTGCATGATCCTTTCCCTACACCATTCACAGACGAAGTGTTGGATAATGTGGGAGGCCAGGAGGTATATTCTTTTACAGATGGGTTTTTAGGATACCATCAGATCCGGATTTCCAAGGAGGACCGCCACAAGACCACATTTGCCACAAAATGGGGATCCTACCAATACACATTGATTCCATTTGGACTGAATAATTCCCCAACCATCTTCTCCAGGGTGGTTGTTGAAGCATTCAAAGAATTTTTGCATAAGTTTTTAGAAGCCTATTTTGATGACTAGACTATTTTTAGTTTGCTGAAAAATCATATTGAATGTCTGAGACTAATGTTGGACAAATGCAGGCAGTTCCAAATTTCTTTAAATTTGAAGAAGTGCAACTTCTTCTCATCATTTGGAGTATTTTTAGGACATATTGTATGCAAGCAAGGATTGCTGGTTGATCCATAAAAAATTGCAATTATAGTCGACTTATCGCCTCCTACTTCAATCAAACAACTGCGCACTGCGCTAGGACATACTGCCTATTACATGAAATTTATCAAAGGATATGCTCAGATTACTGCGCCAATGGAGAAGTTATTAAAGAAATACTGTCAGTTTGGTTGGACAGACGAATGGCAACAGAGATTCGACACACTGAAACAAAAGATGGTGACTGCACCCATTCTGGTCTTTCTAGACTGGAGCAGAGAATTTCATGTGCATGTCGATGTGTCTTCTATTGCATTAGGAGCAGTATTGGCACAACTTGGAGAAGGGGGGATCAACCATCCATTAGAATTTGCCAAGAGAAATCTATCTACAACTGAAATCAATTACACTAATACAGAGAGAGAAGGATTAGCCATGGTGTACACGCTGCACAAATTCTGCCATTACTTACTAGGAGGACACTTTAAAATGTTTACTGATCACTCTGCGCTGAAGTACCTAGTCAACAAGCTAGTGTTGGGGGGGAAAATATGCAGATGGCTTCTCCTGTTTCAAGAATATGATTTTGAGATCATAGTTAAGCCAAGAAGTATGAACAAGGGACTCGACCACCTGTTGAGGTTGAAACATGGAGAAGAACCCAGCAGTCTAGAGGATACACTACTGGATGCACAACTACTCTCCATTAGGAATATGGATTACCACTTCACAGAGATAGTCCAATTCCTGTCTACAGGAATGGCTCTAAGTGAGTATACAATTTCCCAGAAGAAACAACTAGTGGTGCGTGTTGCAGACTTTTCACTGATAGCTGGTCAGCTATATAAGATGGGACCTAATGAGATACTAAGAAGATGTGTGATGGAGGCAGATCACTCGCTGATCCTCACAGAATCTCATGAAGGCATCACATGAGGACATTACGTAGGGAAAGAAACTGTGTAGAAGGTTCTGTGAGCTGGCCTTTGGTGGCCTATTTTACACAGAGATGCTAAAGACTATACCAAAGCCTGTGATGTATGCCAGAGAGTTGGAAAACCATCATGAAGAGATGAAATTTCACCATCATTGTAGATGACCCTACAAGCATTTGAAAAGTGGGCCATTGACTTCGTGGGACATATAAACCCACTAGGAAAGTGCACAGGAGCAAGGTACATTATCACTGCGACAGAATACCTGACTAGATGGGCTGAAACAAGAGAAGTCAAGGATTGTAGTGCAACTACAACTGCGCGTTTTATATTTGATAACATAATAACCAGGTTTGGATGCCCTAAGACCCTTATGAGTGATCAAGGCACTCATTTCATCAACAAGACAGTGGAATCCCTGACTGAAGAATTTGTAGTTCACCATCAAAAGAGTACACCTTACCATCCACAAGCAAATGAAATGGTTGAAGTATTCAAAAAAATCTTGGAGACAACATTGACAAAGATTTGCAGTGTGAAAAGGGATGATTGGGATTTAAGAGTACCCACAGTACTTTGGGCTTATAGAACCACTTGCAAGAAATTAACAATGAAAATCCCTTTCAAGTTGGTTTATGGTCTCAAAGTTGTTGTCCTGATGGAATACTTGGTACCAAGATTAAGAATTGTTGCATTTACAGACATGGATGATACTGGCGCTGTTTGTGAGAAGCTTGCCCAGCTGGTTGAACTAGAAGAAGACAAATTTATTGTAGTATTCCATCAATAGGTACAGAAGGAAAGAGAGAAGGCCTATCATGACAGGCACATCAAGAAGAAGACATTTAAGCAAGGTGATTTAGTACTGGTGTATGACAGTAAATTTATAAGACATCTAGGGAAGTTCAGAATGCATTGGCTTGGACCATATGAGATCGCCTATGTTACAGAAGGAGGAGTTGCACAACTGAAGACATTGAAGGGAGAATGGAAAGAAGGATTAGAGAATGTGAGTCGGCTGAAGTTGTATTATGAAAACCATCTACCTCACAGCTCTCAGTAAAATCAAGGAGAAAAGGGTCTAGGTACCAGGTGCAGTTGAAACTGGGTACCATACACATAAAATATAGTCTGCACAAGGATGGGAAGGAGGCATCAAGCATAAAGAAAAGGCTACACTGCGCAGTCCAAAGTCGAAGTGAAACAGAAGGATTAGATCTGAAGTGCATCGGGATGAGTCACAGGTGAGTGTTGGGGGCCTGTTATCCCTTGGTTATGGAAGGAAGTGGAGATTGAGGATGAAAAGGTCAAACACGAACTGCGTGAGAGACACAGTGACTATCACTGGGTTGAAGTAAGAAAAAAAGCAGAAAAGCCAGAGCGAAGTACGGAAAAGAAAGCCGTTGGATGAGGAGATCGAGGATGACAGATCAACAAGGAAGATGGATTGAGGACAACTCAACAAGTAGAGAAAGCCACCATTGGATGCTTTGGAGCACCGTGCTAGAAGGGAGGAAAGACAGGCTGGTGAAACCCTGAAAAGATAGGTCAAGTTGACCTAGGGTTTTGGATAATTAGGGTTTTGACACCTAGGTTTCGACCTAAGACTATCGGTGAGGGACTATAATGTATAAATAGAGGTCGAGAGGACCTAGGTCAGGTCGGTACTAGTGTTGGGTATTGATATTAATCGTTGTTGGTTGAGATATTATTGTACTGTGAGAGAGAGGAGTGCTGAGAGTGAGAGCCTTCTGGTATTGTAAGATCTTCAGCTGGGTGCGAAGATCAAGTCCTGCAGCTGGGTGCACAGGAAGGTGGGAGACAGAGAGAAGAAGAGAGAAGATCTGCTGACTAAGAGTGTAGATCAAAACTGTAAGCTTTATCTCAATATATCATAAGCACAGTTATGTGGAAATAGCCCTAGAGAGAGGGTAAACCACACATATTTTGTGTCGTATGTGTGATTGATGCCTGGATCTTTGTCATTGTTATACTGTTAGTTGCATTATTGTGCTAGATCATATTTATAGCTGTGCAGAGTAGATATAGCTGATAAGACATATATGAATGCTGCATTATTGTTGTATTAGTTCCACTTGATATTCCCCTGGTTGTAGACATCTCTGTCCTGCAACCCCCCTATTAGCTACTTCGGGTGAGACTACATCTTCTTCGCAGGTGTTGCTAAAAGGGCCAGTAGCTAGGGCTTGTTGGTGCACTCTTGGAGTAAACCTTGGGTCTGCCCCCATGCCAACATGCATGTCAAAGACAATCATGTGAACATCTACAGTATACCATCACTGATCACATGAACTTCATCGATGATAAATCTTTGTGTGTCGTTGAAGAAAGGGGGAACTTTTCGAAAGTGTGCATCGGCGGGTCAAAGTGCTTTGAAGAAACACTGCAAATGTTGAAGTGTGGAGTGTAGGAAGAAATAATTGGGATTTTTCATTTGCATGAGAAAGTTCGAGAGTATGTCCAGCAAATTTTTTTAGTTTGGGGGTTCAATTTATTCTCTTAGAGAAAATATAAGAGAAGAAAATAGAGAGGTTGTTGTGCATGCACAAAAAATGGTGACACACTGGGTGAAGCCAAAATATCTGCTAGTCTTCTGTAACTCATGAGAAGAAAAATGAGAGGATCATATAATTACTTTAAAGATCAAAAATCCTGGAATTGATGTGCAACAGTTACCTGAAATATTCCATAGTGGTGGGTTCACTGGTGATGCTTGCATATTGTCTAGTAGATCATGTCTACCATAAGTAGAGGATGAATGATGGTGAAATTGATTTCCTTAAACTGCATCGATGATTTAGGTTGGTATATTTATCATGGGGTCAATATAGGTTTGGGATATAAAAATATTTTCATTGGGTGCATATATATATATATATATATAAATGCAAGTCTTGCTCCACTTGCAGTGAGCGTCCATAGCCACAACATAGATATCTGCATGTCCCCTAGTCTCTTCAATCTTTGTTTCCCATTCCTTCCTAGTTTATTTAGTGCATACTTAGCATCCAATGGATGGGGAAAGCAATGTCCTTTTATCCTGATAGGGGATGACTTCCAACTATTGAGATTTATTTTAATATTTGTTTACCTGGCTAAATAAGGTTATCCATTTTTATTTCCATCCTTTATACTTTGACACTCCACCTTTCATGTGAGCAACTGCTTAGTGTGTGGATGATTCCCCCATTACATAAGACATTCTGACCAACCAATATGAAAGAATGATTGTTGATTAACCACTATGTTAAGTCATGGTTTGAATATTGTCACAATCTTCCAAGATAGTTTTGATTCATGTTCAAATAGATACCCCTAGTTCAATTCACAAGCTAGGAAAGAGATGCAAGCTGATTCAAGCCTGTTTTCAGTGCAAAGGTGTTACACATCAAAATTACTCACTTCAATGATGACCTATTGTCGTCATTACAAGTGTTTCAAGTGTCACACTTTGGCCACAAATGTCTCAAGTGTCACAAATATCATACTGTCATCTTGCCTATGTCATGTCTCGAACGACATCACAAGAATACTTGAAGACATCCTCAGAGACTGGTTAAAAGAAGGAGATGTCATTTGACTAAGAGTACAAGGATTTTGCCTTGAGAAAGACCACTTGAAAATCACTTTTGAAGGGAAGCACTCCCATACCCACTAGCAGGGAGCGCTAGTGCTCCTTGCCTTCCTTTGGGGGGGCATTGAAATGCTTTGTGCACCATTCTGGGGGAGCGTTATGTTGTTGAGGAAATCAGGGGAAGATCCCCTTATCTTTAAAGTCAGTTTGATTCGAATCTAAGGTCAAGGCTGGATCTTAGGGAGGATCCAAAACTGATGGAGAAAGATCCTCAATCTATCCCAAGGATATCTAAGGTGGATAGGCCTCTCCAAGCCTATATAAGGAGGCCTCCTCATGGTGAAAGGGGGAGACATTGAATGCATCAAACTTATGATCTCATAAGGGATATAATCATTGAAGCATAGTCATTTTGTTTGTGGATCATTTGAGAAAAGGGTTGGACAATGAGAACTAAAAGAAGCTGATGTAGCTTCATCAATGGTTTGTAAGTATCTCTTTTGAGTTCTCATTAATACATGTGATTGGCTTATTTCCTTCAAGATTGTGTATACCTACATGAACTTGTATTTAATGGATAGATCTAGTTTCAAACTAATCATGGTAGAATAAGAAGCATGATTTGTCTTTGATTGGATTGCAGGACTTGTTGAAGAGCTTGGGATCAGAGCTCAACTTGGGCTGGGCGAGGACAAACATCGTAAAAAGGTACATCTTCTTCCTCTTCTCTATAGATTATCTTAGCTAGGTTTAAAGGGATGTCAGTGATCGAAGTTAGCACCTTTCTATCTTGGTCTTAGAGGTCTAGGATCCAAGAGGGAATTCACTTGTCGGCAGGGGGATTTTCTTGTAACAAAAGGTGCTTCTTGTAAAAAACAAATGGAGGTGAGAGGTCTATATGTCATCATATATAATTAGAACTATAAGATAAGAAAAAATTAGAGAATGAAATTTCCCCAGGGACAAGATGATGAGGAAAGACAAAGAAGAGACATATTCAGAATTAGATGATGAACTTGGTCCAAAATCCACTGTGACTGAAAAATGAAACCTTGGATAAATGGTGATCAAATATATGCAGTCAACAAAGAAAGTAAATTGATAAAGAGATCATGAATGTAAGTGTTTCTATCAACTTTAAAAATTTTATGCATCCCAAAAAACAAGAAATTTGCAGCCTCTTGAAAATTCTAATTAGTGTGAAAATTTATACATGTATTATTTTCATTCAGATGGACTTCATTTCTTGCACTGGCTGAGAATTGCATATCTCATCATGATTTTTTGAAAACAATCAACTCATCTTTGCAGTCTTGTGGTCCAAGAAGTAAGGGTTAGCAAGAGCTTCCATTTGTTACTTATCATATTGCTTTGCTCTAGCCATACACGATTTTCACTCACTCTCAACCTCTTCCAGCTCCAAAACTTATTCTACAACGTAGCATGCTCATCTCTTGACTAGTTCAAATTAGGTGTGTGATACCAACTGCGCACTTGTACTTACATAGACAAACCGTTCATGGTATGATATTGACTTCAACTCAATATTTTCATAAATGAAATCATTTAAGAAGACAATATGAGGAGAATTGAGAACATAATCCAAAAACAAGTTTGTGAGCAAATTTCCCAGGCAACATGCCTCATGATCATGTTCAATTTTTTGAAGTTATTTGTCTTGTTCAAGCCGCGTCCTTCTCTCTGAGAGAGCACAAACTTATATGAGAGGGATTTGTATACAGTTTAAACATGAATAACATTAATGGAACTAGAGACCACTGATGTAGATTTCTTCATCAGACATTTTCAAACATAAATGTTTAACTGTTAGAAAATATGACCAAAAGCAATGTTGAGTAAGGTAACTCCCTCCCAAAAGAGCATGTTTGCAGAGATCTCACAATATAAACCAGAAATAAAGTCTGTATCTCGGTTGGCATGGGACTCTAAATAAAAAAGATAATGGCTTTGAAAATATAGGGAACCATGCCTGTTTGGGTGCATGAAATCAACTCATGAGTGGTACCAGTTCCTACTACCAAGATCCTAGTAAAGAGGCAGAGTCGACTTAGCTTGAATGCCGATATATCGAGTGGAAGTTCTCTTTTGAGTAGCATACGACTATGGTTGTAATGATCATTGGTTTTGCCTCGAAGAAGTACATTTGAGAGCTATTTTTTTTATTAGTATCCCCGAGATTAGACGTCATTTTTATTGAATCATAGTGCTCTTTCTTGGCTGAAAATGTTCACTAAATTGTTGGCATCAACACTCTTTTAAATATTACCTTCTTGAACCAGGTTGTAGATCATGTATGTTGGGATTCAAATAGGTTCAATATCAGAAAATGAGGTAAATATCCACATCATGCATGGACACAAAAGAGCAAGGTTGTATGTAGTACTTTTCCTCTCAAAACTTTCTTGAGCACGGTTTTGTAGATCAATTGGTGATACTTACACAAAATGTGCAACCTACTGTATGGTTTGTGTTTTGTGTTCTTGGATGAGTTTTGGAAAGATTGTTCTTGGTGAGCATTCTCAACATAACTCCAAAAAACTTGCAGACCAGTGCCTTAAATAGCTTCGTTGAGAGTTTGATGATTGGGCTCAGATGTACCTTCTCATTCAACAAATGAAAATTCCAATTCTAAAAACAATAGGAACATCATGATGTAAAACCCCCAACAAGATCAAGATGAAGGAAACCAAACCAAATAACTTCATGAGAAAACTCAAATGAGGTCATATCAAGATAAAACCAATGAAAACCATTGAATCAGTTCAAGTCAAGATGTTGCATCCAATCGTTCGAAGAGTGGAGAAATAGAATGAGAAATCATATTAAGAAGGTTAAATGTGAGTCAAGAGAGCTTCAAAAGACACCTTCAAACTTCAACAACGAGGAAAACATATCAGTCAAGATACCCAATTCATTAAAAGAAGTGATATGATTTGAAAATAATATGTTTCACTATCATTATGGACAATGCATGATGATAAAAAGATGAATTTCATCAATTTGAACTCACAGGACCAAGGAGCAGATATCTATCTTGTCACCAAACTAATTGGGAAAAGTATTTGTCCTTAAAAATCAGGATTAGGAGATTGTGGTGCCATAATATAATGTCAAAGTGTTTATGTGTATGTGCTATTTAAAACTTAATATTTCTGAGATACTCAACATATTCAAAGAAAGATGAAATTTGATGTTCCACTTTGAGATGTACATGCTAGAGACAAAATACTTTATTTCTTACCCATAAATGACAAAGCTTTTAAATCTAGGGAAGAGATAAATGTGCCAAGAGCCTCAAGAACAAACTATTCATAGGAAAACAAATATTCAAATGATTTTACTCAATGGATATTATCATGAAAGAATTAAGTTACATAGATCATGATCTGTTATAAGATTTTGAATTTCTTCCACACAAATCAATGATTCTTCCTTTACATTATTTAAATCAGCTATGTTACAAAAGGTTCAAGTCGATATAAAAGCATACATGCTGAGAATATTTTGTAACCATATGTTAGATCACCGGTCTTTGTTTCGAGAACCAAGAAAATGAACCCATGATATTGCAACATCAATTCGTTGACCCGTAAACCTTTGTGAGAAACATAGCCATCAACAAATTGATCAATAGGGTTTGCAAAGCAATTTTGGATCATAAACAATAGAACCATGGGTAGCTGATATGATTCCTTCAACCTGGTTTCCATTTTCCCTAAGCGGCTTAGGATAACATGTTGTTCAACTGTCAATCATTAGAGTGAATGCTAGTAAAGCAAATGAATCTTGTAGTTGAACTTCTCAAAGAATTCTACACATGGTTTCCACGTGATAACCAAAGTTAAGTCAAGCTTTCAGTCAAACAACAAAACAAAATGCATCAAATGACAAGAAGAAATATTTTATGCGAAATAAACTTATATTAATGCAAGCCATTGTGATCCACAAACTGAACTAATAACAACTGGTGGATTTTATTCAAGAAATCATGAAAATTCAAGGTCTATGATATACAAGTGAATGTAAAAGAAAACATCTAACTATGCATGCAAAAAGGAAGAAATGGACTATGCTACTCCTATTACTACTCTATCCTACACTGGTTGAAAGAAGGATAAGTGAAAGCATAATACTAGTGCAACCAATCAAGTAACTCCAAACCTACAACCACTTGTTCATCAAAACTTAATTGCAAAAAAATGGAGCGGTGAGGGATCAAAGATAGGAAGAATTGATTCAAGAAAATCCCCACCCAACACATTAAGTTTGGAAACATTATGGTTCATGGGAAATGTAGACATGTAGGATTCCTCCAACAAATCTTCAATTCCATCATAAAATTTACAATGATTACCATAGGAATGTTGGAAGAAAATTGAAATGAGTGACATAATTGATAAGACTTGTTATACCCCATTCCTAGGGATAACTAAGGAGATGATGTATTGAGGCCCATAGGTTCAAAACATGGAGTACCGAGAGGCATATGAGTAGGAAGGGCCCCCTATCATACCACACACCACCATCTGATCAGTGGCAACAACATCCACCACACCCAGCTTGGCCCACAGAGGACAACATGTCTTGATTCAATAGGTAACAAGTCCAATATTGTGGTTAGTGTCATCTTAATATTTGAATCATTTGAAAATGTTGCAAAGGGTCATTTCTTGATTTTGAATTTTTTTTCTTGTAAGTTATGTTTTTTTCCCTATTTCACCTTGATGAGTGTCATGGTTTCCTAGTAAGTGGCCACCCTTAGGGAAAGGGATGCTACCAGGAGGTCTCCTTGAAGGGTCATCGTACCATTCTCGCTCATACTTTCCACCTTCTATCACTTGTTCCCCTCCGTCTCTCCACCTTTTAGGTTTTTGAGCTTATTGACCCAAGAAGGGCATGTACCTCATTTCATGGGAATAAGGGGCCATTAGGCTCGGAGGTGCCCTAGAAAAAAAATCATGCAATAAAGGCTTGCACTGGGATCCCAAGAGCAATGAAGCACTTCTCAAAAAAGTTAGGGACCCATAAAATAAATAATTAATCAATTACTAAAACTTTCCAAGGTAGAGCGGTTGTGTGATATGCATTTCCTTTTTTGGTGACCCTTATTGTATTCAACTTAGAAAGGCATGCAAACCAAGGTAGAGTGTATGTGGGCTATGCATTTCCTTTTTATTTCCCCTTATTGTCTTCAACTTGGTGACACATGCGAAGTAACTGGATAACAAAGGGCTTGGAAAAATATATCTTAAAAAATAAAAAAGAGGAAAAGGATGTGGCCCTCAACAAAGGTGCCTATAAATGAGACAATACGAGTCCTTGTATGTCATGAAACCCCATACCTAGAAGTCCAACACCATCCACCTCACATTCACTACACGACTTAGAAATGTTTCTCCTTGGGAAAATCCCCTACTTGAGGATTGGTTTACCTAATAGGCATTATGACACCCCTCCCATATCTAAATTTGGAAAATTGTATAAGGTCTTTGAGCATTTGTTTATTTTTAAAATGGGAATTTGATGCACATGTTCACGTGGTTCTTTTATTATATATGTATTACTTGGAATGATATTGTGACTTGTGGACCCTTGGAGGGCGTACTTGCTTATCTTTGCAGGACTTTGACAGGTGAAAGTTGAGTCATGAAGGCACAAGGTCACTTGGACCTTTACTTGGGGCATGAATCCCACATGTTGGATGATGCAACCCATTCTCTTTGGAAACATGGATGATTAACATTTACTTTGGAGGCATGAGAGGACACGTTGGAGAAGGAGACTAGCCCCCCCTTTTCCCAACATTTGGCCTTGGAGGCTCAAAACGTCATCTCCTAGGGCATGGCATCATACTTGGAGGGCTAGGGTTTGGTGGTGTTGGATGGTTTTATGATTAATTGGAACATCTAGATGAAGGAAGACTCTTTCACATGAGTATATGGCCTTTGAAGGCCCAATGTCTCCCTCAAGAACCTCAACGTCTTTTTCATTATGCCAAAATGTCACCCCTAAGGGGTATGATACAATCATTTAGGGATTTCTTCTTTGTAAATTGGAATTATAAATTGTAACAGGGAAAATTGAGGAGGTCAACCTCCATAATTTGTGTTTTACCCTAAGTATGTGGGCACATTGGTTTTACAAGGTCTTGTATAAATAAAGGCCTTGTCACTTTCATTTTACACATAACTCACTTGAGAATTAAATATTGGTTGGCTGAAATTTTTTCCCTACTTTGGAAATTCACATTTTCTCTCTCTTATGCAATTTTGGATGCCACTACTTGTCTATTGGAGGAATAAGCTAGGCATTATCTCTTATATGTCTTGTTATTGATCATGTGATGAAATATTCTTGGTAATGGAGGGTTTATCTTACTAATTCTTGGACTAGGTAAGGACTTTATACTTTTTGTTCTTCTTTCTTGGTTGCAAGGTTAATTTTTTTAAGATATTGGAGGAGTACTAGACACACACGCTCCAATAAGATCTATCACCGTTGTCTTGGATAAGCTACTTTTGCAAAGGTTGCTAGGAGGATTAAAAAAGCTTACACCCTCCTAGATTTACCTTGCTAGATTTGTTTGCTTTAGGGAGTAAAAAGGATTACACCCCTATAGAGGTAAAACAACTATCCCTTATACAAGAGAACCCATAACCCAATTGACCAGGCACTAGTGTAATTTGCATTGGAGAAATAAAATCATTGCATTGGTATACATGAAAAGTTGTGATTTTGCAATTGTCTAAGTTGGGAGTTGTTCTTCATGCTTGAGGATTTCTTTTTCTCCAGGGGCATATTGATTGGAAAAATAATTCTTATTGTTGTTATAACTTAATGCTACAACCATCAAGGCTGAAAAAAAACTATCTCTTTCATTTATTTCTCTCTAATCTACTGCTGAAATTCACTAGTAAACCTAGATTATTGTTATATTGCTTATTAGCTATCATTTAGATGATTTACTTGTCATTTTTAGTGGTTATATCTTGATGCTGTAGAAATAGTTTTTTAAAACCATTTGGATGTTATATACTTTTCTGATAACACTTTAATAAATAACCCTCTAAACTCACTAAAGTCTTATTTCATTTCATGGAAGTTTAACTAGTTTTCACTAGCTTAGTTTCCACTATCTTATGTTTGATCTTAGTGGTTTAATTTGAACCCATTGGTAGTGGTTTATTGATAATTTGTACACTAATAAAATTTGGGAGAGGAAGGATTCTTTCTTGATACCCTTTGATAAAAGGATTGGTTTATGATCATTTGTATTGTTCTAGGAAGGGATAACATTATTTTACAGGTACAAAACACTTAAAAACCATCTACTCTTTCACAAGACTCTTTTTCAAGACATTATTCATATCCATTCTTGACCTATAGGGGTTTCACTCATCATCATTTCACTTTCAATCTCAATTCCCCTAGGGTCATCGATATTCCCCCCTTGTGGTGATTTCATCATCACTACTGCGAGGGGAGTGTCTATCTAAGGTGACAATGGGTAGGTACTCTTGTATTTGTCACACTTATGTGGATTGGGTTAGGATTTTCCCAATCTACAGATTGTGGGATAACATTTTGGCGTCATTGTCGGGGAGGATTTTGAATCTTCTTTTGATCCATAAGGACACTTTGGAAAGATTTGATCCCAAATCCTTTACCCCCAGCTTTCCCAATGACTCCATCTGAGGGAAGTTCCCTTTCCATTATTGATGAGCCTTCCATAAAGCTCATTTGGTGACTCCACCATATTTTTCTCTGGGAGGATTTAAACCTTCTAAGGTTTACCAAAGAAGGCCTCCTCATAACTCCCCTATTGTCAAAACCTTGTTCCAAGGTTTCCTTCCCCTCAACAAAATGGCTCACTCTTGGTATAAAAAAAATTTCCAACCATTAAAATTGGCCTCCATATATGGGTAATCCAATACCATGCCCAAAGAGACTCGTAAATGGTTGCCAAAATTCATTGGAAACAATGTGGTTACGCCAGAATACCACTTATAAGAAATAGATGTGGCCTCGATTAATGAAGGTGTGGAACATGAAGACGTTACCATGAGGATATTAGCCATGTCTCTTGATGAATATGCCCAAAGATGGTTCAGAGGACTACTTGATGACCATTTGGCATCTTATGATGATTTCACTAAATTACCTACAAGCAGGTGGTCAACAAAGAAGGACAACATAATGCTATTAGCATAATTCAATCAAATCAAGAAAAAGGAAAATGAAAGAGTGAAATATTTTGATACTAGATTTGATAAACTATATGATCAGATCCTGACTGACCTATGTCCACTAGAAACAACCATTCGTGTCCTCTACATGAATGATTTTGAAGGAAAAGTTTCCTTTATCCTCAAGGATAAAGCACCTAATACTTTGAAAAAGGAATATAGTACACAGATCGAGGAAAATATCATCAGCTCAAGGATTGATCCCTTTTAGCTTCCTCATACCAAGGTGGAAGAAAAACAAATACTACAATAATCATTGCACCATACCCAATCAGTCTCCTAGTTCATAAATTTGATAAATGAATACTCAGTTTGTCCAAAGTCAGAATTAGATTATGAACAAGTTAACAACATTGGAAATAAATCAGTCTGCTCTAGACCACAGGTTTTTAGACAACCAAACATAGGTTGGAATACAAGGCCTCAATAGGAGGAAAAGGATACCGACACATTCAATCCAGTGGCATGGTCAATATGAAAGAATTTCCATGGTACTTGCCTTGTAATGAAGCACATTCAAAAATAAGTACCCAAGATGGATAAAGGAAGAAGTTTCAGGCTCTGCAAACCAAATGAATCTCATTAATACAATATTTTCTCTTCAAGATAATGAGTGTGTGAATATTACACTAGAGAAACTTGAGGAGGTTAGGAAAAGGGGTGCTAGAAAGGGGAAACTAAGAACACTAAATAAACTAGAGGAGAATGCCAAAAGTGAGTTGAGGAAGAAAGAGATTTTGACATATGCAAGCAGAAATATAGTTCCATTTCCTCCACCACTAGCTCCAGTTACTCCACCACAAGAAAAAGAAAATCCAACTTAGCTAATAAAAGAAGTGTCTCCGCCTCCTCCACCACCGATGCATAACCTACTCCCAAAACCCATGCCGACCAATGAAGAAATTCAATTGATTATATATGTTCCGACCGTGATGGGGAAGATGAATATGATAGTTCATGTAGTCTAGATGTGCAAGATCCCATTTGTAAGAAGAGAAGTTATGAAGGCGTTGAAGGTACCAAATGAGGTTGGAGACCCACTTGTAATTATGAACACCATGTATCATGGAAAACAAGGAGATGAAAACCCTCCTTTCTATCTTTAATTGAGTGTGAATGATCTTCGATTGAATAACTACATGTTAGATTCTAGGGCTTCAAAAAATGTGATGTCTTTAAAGGTCATGGAACAAATCGGTTTGAAGACAACCCACCCATATGGAAATGTGTGTGGAATTGATTCAAAGAAGGTGAAAGTATATAGTCTCATAGAATATGTGGAGGTGTATTTGGATGATTTCCCTCATATCAAGCTCATTATGAACATAGTGGTGATTGATTTTCTAGAAGCTTGGGGCATGCACTTGTCATGAAGTTGGGATGTCTCCCTAGGAGGTTTCCTTAGCATGGATCTTACTCATGTTCATATTCCCATGGGGGATGGCACATTTGATATTCTGTATAGCCAACAAGTAGTCAAGAAGCATGTGATGGATGTGAATCACCCCGATTATAATAGTGATTGTGATATTGACGTGCCTTGATAGATAATCGAGTATGACCCTTGGTATTTTTTTTTTTTATGAGAAGATTGGATAGATATATTAATTCCAAGGATAGACAAATACAAAGAGAATCTTTCAGAACTCCAAGAGAAAGAACTAGATTCCATCAAAATAATCAAGAAAGATGAAGCTAAGAAAGATAAAGAGCGAGAACAAGATATCAAAGATATGGTCAAGGCATAACCACCTTCACAACCTTACATTGAAAACATAGCTACATTAACTTTAGTGAAGGGAGCCTTGCACTCATGTGGGATAAGAGAGAGGCGAGCCCAAGTATGATGAAAGGAATGGTGTTTTATGGCTTGTCCCTTACATTATCAAGGTGAAGTTGGAGAAAGGAAAATACTACTTGTTTTTCTTGGATGGGAAAAAGATTCCATTATTGGTTGATGGGTCTCTTCTCTAAACTTATGTCAAAGGAACCTGACCTCTTTAGGCCCCAGGCCCCAAGTAAGTAGGTAGGTCATTTTATTTCCCTTGAGCTTGAATTTGCTTGTTCATAATAGTTTAGTTTCATTTACTTATATTTCCATATCATATAATTTTTAATTTTCCTCTACATCCATTATTGCATAGTTGCTTTATATCATTTTCTTTCATCATACTATATGTTAGTTTAGAATTTTTTGAAAAAATGAAAAATATTCTTTTGAAAAATAGTTGAAATTTTGGATTTTTTGATCATATGGATGATGTAGCATCCCCAATCACCAAATGGGCTAAGCCACTTAAATTTTTTAACTCTGATACTAATTTAAATAATAAAAATACTCTGCAAATACACTGATTCATACAAAATATTAACATAAATACACATGTAACATACACAGGAAAACCCATGAAAACAATTCACAAATACTAATGCAACACATGAATTAACACACAATTGACAATTATCTTTGATTGAAATAACACCAACTACGTGTAGACCTTCCATGTTCCTCCCAACCTTAGACCGCACTGTGCATAACTCTCAGGAGTGGGTCACCCCCAAGTTGGGGCTAAGCTACACATAGGTAAAGGATTCCTAACCAGGCTAAGGTATCTGAAACAAAAAGAAACTCAGTCACATGTGCCAACTTGAACTAACAACCTATAACCCCTCATTCCCCACATGCCTGTCCCACCCCAGGAAGTGTGCCCCTTCTCTGCTCAATAGTCCCTCAACTTCCCTACTTCCTTTCCGAGGCTTCATGAACTGGACAAAAAGGAAGTCTCAGAGCCATGTAGCTGCAGTTTGGCACCTTCGAGAATCAATTCCAAAAAATTCTCTCACCTGGAGAGACTACTCACGGGCCTGAAAACCTACCTATTCAATATCCTACAGGCTTGATGTTGGCATAGGGGCATACCTAGGGTTCAACTCTAACTGCACACCAACAAGCCCTAACTATTGGCTCTTTCGACAACACTTGCGAAGCAGATGCAGTCTCACCCAAAGTAGAAATAAGGGGTTGTAGGACACAAGTGTCTATAACCAGAGGAAATGTAAAGTGGATCCAAGGCAATGACAAACAACAATCTAGTTATCCCTTACCATACTTAAGCTTAATCCGCAAGTTATATCTCATATCCAACACATTAATGCAATAACAACATATCAAACGACAAAGAACACAACATCAATCACACAGAACAACAAGATATATGTGATTCATCCTCTCCCTAGGGCTACATCCACATAACTATGTTTCTTGATATATTAAATGGAAACATGCGGTTCTATCTGCGCACTTAGCTGCAGATCTCTTTCTCTTCCTTCTCTCTCTTTCTCTCCCCTCCCTGCGCACCCAACTACAAGGTTGATCTTCACACCCAGCTGAAGATCCATGATACAATAATGCTCTCGCAACGCAATGATTCTCTCGCACAAGAACAATATTCACTCTCTTAACCCACAATGAAAACAACAACCAACCCTCTTCTCTCATCTAGGTCTTTATTTATACATTACAATGAATCTTAGAAAACCTTAGGCTGAAGCCTAAGTGTCAAAACACTAAATGCCAAAACCCTAGGTGTCTAAAACCCTAGGTCAACTTGACCCGTATTTTCAGGGCTTCGCCGACCTGTCTTTCCTTCTTTCCCGTGAGGTGCTTCAAAGCATCCATTGGTGGATTTTTTTGTTTGCTAGGTTTTCCATGATCCATCTTCTTTTATGATCTGTCTTCCTTGATCTTCTCATTCAACGAATTGCTTTCCCTTTCTTTGCTCCTTTTCTACTTCGTTGGCCACTTCGACCCATTCTCAGTTTGTGTGACTTCCGCGCAATTCATACTTCGGGTTTCTTCCTTAGTCTTCGTTTTATTTCATAACCAAGGGCCAACATGCTCCCAACAATCACATGTGACTCGTCTCGAGTCACTGCAGGATTGAACCTTCTGTTTTACTTCGACTTCAAACTGCGCGAAGCAGCCTGTGATTTCTTCTCGATTCCTTCCTTCCTTGTGCATACTGTCTTTTCTATGTCTGGTACCTAGTTTCAACTGTACCTGGTACCTAGACCCTTATTCTTATGATTTTAATGAGAGCTGCGAGGAAACTAGTTGTCATAATACAATTTCAACCGGCTCCCATTTACTAAACCTTCCTTCCATTCTCCACTCAAGGTATTCAACTGGGCAACTCCGCCTTCTGTAACATAGGAAACCTCATATGGCTCGAGCCAATGTGTCCTGAACTTCCCTGGATGCTTCATGAACTTGCTGTCATATACCAATACCGAATCTTCTTGTTTGAATGATTTATTTTTGATATGTTTGTCATGATAGGCCTTTTCTCATTCCTTCTGTACCTGCTGATGAAATCCTGCAAGAAACTTGTCTTCCTCTAGTTCTACCAACTACGCAAGCCTGTTTTGAACATCACCAGTGTCATCCATATCCGTGAATGCTGTAATTCTTAGACTAGGAACCAAATATTCCATAGGTACCACTGCTTCCAGACCATAAACCAACTTAAAGGGAGTCTGCATTGTCAGCTTCTTGCAAGTGGTTCTGTAAGCCCATAACACTGCTAGTACTCTCAAATCCTAGTCATCTCTGTTAACACTACAAATCTTTGTCAATGCGGTCTCCAAGATTTTATTGAAAGCTTCAATTGTACCATTTGCTTGTGGGTGGTATGTTGTGCTCTTCCGATGGATACTTCAAATTCTTGAGTCAAGGCTTCAATAGTCTTATTAATAAAATGTGTGCCTTGATCTCTCATAAGGATCTTCGGGCATCCAAATTAGGTAATTATGTCCTCAAAGATGAATTGTGTAGCTATAGTTTCACTATAGTCCTTAAATGATCTTGCTTATGCCCATCTGGTCAAATACTCTATTACAGTAATGATGTATCGAGCTCTTGTGCACTTTCCTCATGTGTTGATAGGTCCCACAAAATCAATAGCCCATTTTTCAAATGCCTATAAGGTTATATGAGGTGCTAAAGGCATCTCATATCTTCTAGAAGGTTTCCCTACTCTTTGGCATACATCACAGGCTCTCTAGTATTCCTTAGCGTCTTTGTGTAAAGTGGGCCACCATAGACCAACTCTAAGAACCTTCTACATTGTTTCTTTCCTTGCATAATGTCCTCCTGTGATGCCTTTATGTGTTTCTTCTAGAATCAATGGTCTTTCTGCCTCCATAACACATCTCCTCAACATCTCATCAGGTCCCATATTATATAGTTTTCCAACTATAAGTGAAAAATATGCAGCACGAACTACCAGTTGTTTCTTCTGAATGACTGTATATTCGCGAGGTGCCATTCCTATTGAGAGGAAATGAACTATCTCGGTGAAGTGATCATCAACATTTCTGATGGCCAACAACTGTGCATCTGGTAGTGTATCCTCCAAACTGGTAGGTTCCTCTCCATGTTCTAACCTAGAAAAGTGGTCAGGTCCCTTATTCATTCTTCTTGGCTTGACCACAATCTCAAAATCATATTCCTGGAATAACAGTAGCCATATGCATATTATTCCCCCCAACACTGGCTTGTTGACTAAGTATTTCAACACAGATTGATCAGTGAACATCTTAAAATGTCCTCCCAACAAGTAGTGTCAAAACTTCTGTAGTGCGTACACCATGGCTAAACCTTCTCTTTCTGTAGTAGTGTAATTTATCTCAGTTGTAGAGAGCTTCCTACTAGAAAAGGTTAGCAGATGGTCAATATCTCTTGCTCCTGGTTGTGCTAACACCACTCCTAATATAATAGATGAAGCATCGACATGTACATGTAATTCCTTACTCCAATCTGGGAAAACCAGAATAGGTGCAGTGACCATATTTTGCTTTAGTGTGTCGAAGCTCTACTGGCATTCCTCTAACCATTGAAATGGACAATATTTCTCTAAAATATTTTCCATGGGTGTTGTTATCTGTGAATATCCATTGATGAAATTTCTGTAGTATCAAGTATGTCCTAGCGCAGTGCGCAACTGTCTAACCGAAGTAGGAGGAGGTAGATCAACAATGATGGAAATCTTGGAAGGATCTACCAACAACTCCTGCTTACACACAATATGTCCTAGAAACACTCCAAAGGGTGAAAAGAAGATACACTTCTTAAGGTTCAGGGAAATTTGACATTTCCTACAGTTATCCAACATTAGTCTTAAACATTCAATATGATTTTGCAATAAGCTAAAAACAGTCCAATCATCAAAATATGCTTCCAAAAATTTATGTAAAAATTTCTTGAATGCTTCAAACACCACCCTAGAAAATATGGATGGTGCATTCTTCAATCCGAAAGGCATCAATTTGTAGTGGAAAGAACCCAATTCTGTTGCAAATGTGGTCGTATGTCTGTCTTCCTTAGCAATCCTGATCTGGTGGTAACCTGAAAATCCATCTGTGAAGGATTAAAATTCCTATCCTTCTACATTATCTAACACTTCATCAGTAAATAGTGTAGGGAATGGATTATGTAGGTATGCATCAATCAACTTCCTTAGATCTACGCTGATCCTTATTTCACCTTTCTTCTTATCCTAGACCACCATAGGGCTGATCCATTCTAATTCTTCAATAGTTTCTATGATTATTGCTTCCAACATTCTGTCTAATTCAATCCTAACTTTCTTCTTATACTTGGGATTCAGTCTGTAGTGTCTCTGCTTGACTGGACTTGCATCTGGTTTCAAGGGGATCTTCATTTCTCCCATGGGCCCTTTAATGCCCTTCATGTCTGTGAACTTGGTTGGAAATAAGTCCTGGTATTCATGCAATAATTCTGTAATCTTATCAATAGTGGCATCATCCTAATAATCTCCAACGTTTGCCAACTTAGGTGCTTTCTTTGTTCCAATATTAACTTTCTTGATTTTAATTGGCCGTCCAATAAAAGAGAATTCAACCCCTGGCCCTTCTATGTCTCTCTGTCCTTTAGTTTCTGTGATGTTCACATTCCTAGGATCATTGTCTTCATCAACATTGATGTTGTAGAAACCTTGTAATTTCTGAAGAGGTGTAGTCCATTTATCCTCTTCTTGCTCAACAAGGAGGTTAGGTGCCTCCTCAAAGACTTTCTGTCTTACAAATTGCAAAGCCTGATCTACTGTGGGGTACTGAATTTAAAATAAAAATGTAGCTACAAATTTCTGGGTCATACCGTACCAATTTGAAGTGGTGAGGCGCAATTCTGCTTGGAGATACCAATTGATAGGCGTTGTGTCCAAATTTTTAATGAATTTATGCACCCACTGTTCTTGAGGAATGTTTCTGCAGGCCTCCTCACAACTTCGCACATGGTCCTTCAGACAACTCTGACCTGTATATCAAACTTCACACCCTTCGACTTGGTCTGAAAAGTGCATTGCCATCAAAGTGCAACATTGTACCCACTCCACGATGTTCTTCTTGTGTGTTCCCCACCATATTGTTGGTGTTTATTTCAAGGCTTCGTCCAGTGCCAAAAACCTCTGTTGTAGTGGTACTATTTCTTCAAATTCCAATAAGAATGTTTCTAAATGACTTAAACCATCAAATGTGGGCAGGTTACTTACTTATGTGCCAATCCAACAAACTTCCCTGGCCAATCTGGTACATCGTCATGTGGAGACTTCATACATCCTTTTCTATCAGTTCTCCAATGCTTCTTCTAAGTCTGATGAACATGCACTTTCAATTCACCAGCATAAATTTCCATCTGTAGTAGGATTAATGTAATCCTGTTGTCTTGCTATCAATTTATATATGTTCTCTATCTCATATGCGTGGTCTTCTTCTCTGATGGGTTCTCTGTATCTGTGACCTTCATCAAGATCCTTAGGTGCAATGACCTTAAGGCCATCACCTTCAAATGTCATTCTTCTTTTCTTTAAGTCAACCACAGTTGAATTGTTGAAATCCCAATCAATGCCCAACAACACAGGATAGGGAAAACTATCATCAAATATCTCAATCACTTTGAAGTCTGTGAACATCCTCACCTCGTCGATGTCCACAAGGACATGCTCCAATCTTCCAAAGGGGCTTATTTCTTGTTTATTAGCTATCCTTAGCCTGATAGGGGAATAAATCAACTTAGGTTTTCCGATCAATGCCCAGGTCTACTTCGTCATAACATTGACTTTTGACCCTAAGTCAAGGACCACATAATATATGTCATAATCTCCAATCTGAGCATTAAGGTGTAGTTCCTTGTTTTCCCTTTCTTTCTATATACTTAATGTATTGTTTTATTGAGAAGAGGATACGCCCTTCCTATCTCATACTGTCTGATCAAGTATTATAGTTCTTTTACAACTTTTTCATCCTTAATCTAATTAATGAAAGTACATAGGAATTCCATAATCTTGCTTACCTCTTTTCCTTCTCCGAGTGAGGCATACTGATCAAATTCCAGAGGCATTCCACATTCTTTTACTTCTGGCTGTTCCTTAGATGAAGAAGCTTGTTCTTGTCCAAATTCTCTTCTTGCCTCTTCAAATGTCTGCTTTTCCTTCCTTGGATCAAACAACTGTGTCTTCTCTACAACTCTTCTGAACCTTGATCCCTTTGTACTCTTTTCTGGGTTCACCCTTTCTTCTCCTGTAACAACACCTCCTCTAGTGATAACAATGACTCTGGTATTTTCTCCACGAGGTTCTACTGATATTAGTTGTAATTGATGGTTTCCTCCTCGTATCTCCTGGAGTTTGGCTAATAGCATGGGACAATCTTCGATAACATGTTCAAATGAGTTGCAGTAGCTACAAGTTGTACAAGGGTTCTGATAGTCCCTTTCCAAGTGACCTGGATGGGCACAGTTATAAAAAATGATCTAACCTCGACCTCAAACCATGCCTCCTCCTCATCCTCTTCCTCTTTTCCACCACGAGGGTTGAAGTTTCCTCTTCCTGGGGAATTAAACTGTGTAGAATTTCCCTCCTGATGCATCTCTCCTTGAATCCTATATGTGTCTCTTGACCTTTCATGAAAGAGGTCATAAGCCCTACAATATTTCTCATCATGCCCCACAAATTTACATAATGTGCAGTAAATATTGGTAAGTGCTTGGACATATTTTTGTATGTAATAAAATTCACCAGGGTGATGTTTATTTCTACATACCTCACACTAAGGTAGAGTAACCAGATTCAAAGGGCTTGAAGTTCCATATGTTAAGTATTCATTAAATAGGGGACAATGCTCCTTGGCATGGCCCTCTGACTTGCATATGATACACCATATCTTCTCTTTTATCTTTTCCCTTATATTTCTTCATTATTATCTTCGACATGTAGAGATAAGATAGTTAGATGACTCAAAATTTGACTCATACTTGAGCTGGATTCTCCCATAGGGGTTGATTCTAGCTTCATGGCGATCTCCAGTGCCTCAGCCTGCGAAGTGACCTTCTATTGCATCAGAGGAAATCTGATGTGTGGTAAGAGGGAAACAATGAACCATTCCTTATTCTGCTCATATGGAATCTAAAAACTCAAACGACCTGTCAAGGTCTTAAACCTATGATCAAACTCCCAAACAAGTTTAGCTACTCTCTTCTTTATTTCTTTCAGTTCTGTAATTCACTGTGACTCCGACTTGGGTTTCTTGAATTCTTCACTCAATGCAGTCTTGATATTGTTCAGTGGTTTAGGCTGTGAAACGCCTTTAACAAACTTCATGTACCAGCTCAGTGCGTGGTCTCTCAATGTAGTACTAAACTAAACTCTCTTAACAACTTCGTAATTAACTTGTTTGATACTCCATACATCTTCGCATAAGAATCAATGTTGATTAGGATCTTCATCTCCTCTAAAGATAGGTAGCCTCATTTCATATGCCATAGATCTTCCTAGGTTTCTTGATTGATTATGTACTGAACTACTGGTAATAGTTCTCTGATAACTCTGACTACTCTGGTTACTTAACACTACCAAAACAACAGGAGGATTAATAGTACTTACTTCTACAGTCAACGCAGTCCCTAAAGTTTCTGATTCTTCTTAACGAGGTTCTTCAATATTCCTCTCCTTTTCCCTAGTGGACTCTGAATAATCCTCGTTCAACATCTCTTCTTCTTCCCCACTGTAGAACCCTTCATCCTGTACTAGTGGCTCATGATTCTGCTCAAACAAGTTCACCAGAGGAACCTCTCTGAAGGTTCTCCCACTGTGCATATGTCCAACCTTTGTGTCACTATCACGTTCTGAGTTTTTGAACATTATCTTTTCAATCTGACCAATTACTGCATATTCAAGATGTTCTTCTCATGCAATAACATCTTGATCTTCAACTTCAAAAAGTGTAAAAATTTTCCTCTAGGTTCCTTAAAGAAATATCTCTTTGCTTGGCTATATGACTCTACTCTGTCAATAGCAAACTCGGTAATGTTCCCTCCGATAGTATTATCAAACCAATGATATACTACTCTTGAAATGACGTTATCAACTCTCTTGACCTTCTTTATCAACGCCAACGTCCAAACCACAGGTGGTCTAGATCTGATCTCAAACTGGGTATCTGCTAATCTGGCTAACCACTCATATAACTCCTTATGAATTCCTCCAAATAAAATCTTGTGTATATCGGTAAAGATATACCTTCCCAATCGATCTTCTGCACTAATATTAGGGTTCTTGTTCTGGGCTTCAATGAATTCCTTTTCTTTTTCTTCTATCCACTTTTGAATCTTTGTCTTCGATGGAAACCACCTTAAAATTCCCTCAAGAAGATCTCGATCCCAGCAACGGAACCATTTGTTGGCACAGGGGCAGACCCAAGGTTCAACTCTAACTGCGCACCAAAAATCCCTAACTACTGGCCCTTTCGGCAACACCTGCGGAGCATATGCAGTCTCACCCAAAGTAGCAATAGGGGGTTGCATGACACATGTGTCTACAACTAGAGGAAATGTAAAGTGGATCCAACGCAACAACAAACAACAATCTAGTTATCCCTTACCGTACTTAATATTACTCCGCAAGTTATATGTCAGATCCAACACAGTAATGCAATAACATCATATCAAATGAAAAAGAACACAACATCAATCACACAGAACAACAATATATATGTGGTTCACCCTCTCCCTAGGGCTATATCCACAGAACTGTGTTTCTTGATATATTAAATGGAAACATATAGTTCTATCTACGCACTTAGCCGCATATCTCTTTCTCTTCCTTCTCTCTCTTTCTCTCCCGTCCGTGCGTACCCAGCTGCAGGGTTGATCTTCGCACCCAACTGAAGATCCATGATACAATAATTCTCTCGCAACACAATGCTTCTCTCGTAGAACAACAATAATCACTCTCTTAACTCACAATGACGAACAACAACCAACCATCTTCTCTCATCTAGGTATTTATTTATACATTACAATGACTGTCAGACAACCTTAGACCAAAGACTAAGTGTCAAAACCCTAAATGAAAAAACTCTAGGTGTCTAAAACCCTAGGTCAATTTGACCCGTATTTTCAGGGCTTCGCCAGCCTGTCTTTCCTTCTTTCCCATGAGGTGCTCCAAAGAATCCATTGGTGGTTTTTTTTTTTTGTTGAGTTGTCCACAATACATATTATTTGTTGGTCTATCTTCCTTGATCTTCTCATTCAATGACTCTCTTTCCCTTACTTCGCTCCTTCTTTTCTACTTCGTTGGCCACTTCAACCCATTCTCAGTTTGTGTGCCTTCCGGGCAGTTCGTACTTCACGGTTCTTCCTTAGTCTTCGCTTTCTTCCATAACCAAGGGCCAACACTTGACAACTCGCTTCTTTAGTCCAACTCCCAAGCTAACCAGGGTAGAGGTACATGTGCATGTATAGTAACAACTGGGTACAGGTGATAGCTGAGTGAGTGAAGGAATGATGATAGAATTCTCGGAAAATGAAATAAGTCCAAACTATTTGTATGCATGTTCCCAACTTGACACTAGTCATGTTGAGAACTACTTTGGGTCCACTTGTCCCCATCCTTAGAACTTAGGATAAAATAATTATTCATACTTTATACTTTAAGGAATATTAATATTAATTAAATTAATATAATATTTCTTTTGGGCTTAAGCCCCTCTAGCTTAGCCCCTTATCCTTAACTTTTAGCCTCCTTTCCCTATCTAGTGGAGTTTATCCCCCCAAACTCTTTTACACGGTTGGTCTGCAACAGTGACGTGTTTTCATTAATATTTGCATTTGACTACATATTACAATGATGGCTCACTGGACATTTAACATCTGGCTCTCCAGCCTAATAACCACACATGCACTCTTGCCTCAAAATACATGTACACAAAAGAACTTTACCCCAAAAATACACACTTACTCCATTGTATGAAAAAATCAATATGGTACGCACCCTGCCTTTAGTGCGCAATCCTCCCACACTTACATAGGTGTGCGATATTCCCTCGCACTGACTCAATGCACGTAGAAATGAACCAAAGACCTTGTACCATCAACTCACCAACATATATGTATAGTTACATTTATATGTACAATTGGGGTTCAACCTAGTGGTATTACATTCCCCTCCCCCTTATTTATGCACTTTCCTTAGTGTAGTATATACACATATATAATAAAAACTTCAAAAGTCTTAAAAAATATGTGGGTATTATGCCCGCATAGAATCCTCATGCTCCAAAGTTGCATATTCAGGACTGTACAAGTTCCATTGGACCTTTACTATTCCTACTGCTCGATTCTGGAGATGCTTGATCTTCTAGTCCAATATGCACACCAGATGCACTTGAAAGTCTCCCTCTTTCTCCACCTGAATCACATTCCAATCAATGACATGATTAGCATTAGGTACATACTTTTTAAGCAATGGCACATGGAATACATTATGAATACACATTGATGTCAGTAAGGAAATCATATATGCTACAGGACCAATCCTCTCCATGATTTCAAACGATCCATAGTAACTTGCTGCCAACTTTGAACAATTTCCCAACTTCAGGGAACTTCTCTTGGCTTTTACTTCCAAGAACACATGGCCACCCATTTTAAATTCTCTGTGAGTTCTTCCTTTATCAGTGTAGATTTTCTTCCTGTCCCGGGAAACCTTTAAATTTTGTTTTATTTTCATCATCTTCTCTTCTATTTCCTTGAGTAGTTCTGGCCCAACCACTACTCTATCTATTGGGTTGTCCCAATTCACTGGTGTGTTTCACTTTCTGCCATAAAGTGCCTCAAATGGGCTCATCTTTAGAGATGCTTAGTACCCATTTTTATAAAAAAACTCTACCAAATGAAAATAATCCTCCCATTTAGATGGTTTATCCATCACATACATCCTTAGAATGTCTTCTATCACCTGATTCACCCTTTCTGTCTGCCCATCTAACTTTGGATGATAAGATGTGCTAAAATTCATATTTATTCTGAATCCCTTGAATAATCCTTTCCAAAAATTTGATGTAAATTTCGGATCTCTGTCAGACACAATTGTCTTGGGTATACCATGTAGTTGAGCAATTTCTCTCATATAAATATCAACAATGTTGGATGCCTTGTGTGTGAGATTTACTGGAATAAAATGGGTAGATTTAGTAATCTTTCCCACCACTGCCATGATAGAATCATGCTGCTTGTTTGTTCTAGGTAGTTTGTAAACCAGCTAAATGGATTTAGCAAACCAACTGGGTGTTTATGATCAGCCTTGACCTTTTGACACTCCAAACACCTGACAATGAAATCAACAACATATTTATTCATACTTTGCCAATAATAATGGCTCTTGACAACTATAACCATTTTCTGGTAACCTGGGTGCCCAACATAAGGCACATTATGCATTTATTTTAAAATCTTATTTTTCAGTTCCTGAGAATTTGGCACATAAATTCTTCCCTTGCACATGAGAATTTCATCTTTTTATAGCTTATATTCTTCACTTTTTCTGCTGCAAAATACCTTGTTGTAATTTTGTCTTTATTTCCATGTACGATAAATCTGATTTTGCAGCCTCTAAGATTTTGTCTTTCAAATCTAATTGGTACATGATAATGGTTGTAGAGTGCATCTCACACACCCTTCTGCTAAGTGCATCATCCACCTTGTTCTCTTTCTCCTTGATATGCTTTATATCAAATTCATATTCATTGAGGAATTCTAACCACCTGTTTTTCTTGGAATTTAGAGTTGGTTGTCCAAATAAATATTTCAGACCACTATGGTCTATCCTTAACTCAACTATTTTTTCCATGAGGTAGTGCCTCCACATATTCAAGGCATGCACTATGGCTTCCAATTCCAAATCATGAGTAGCATAGTTCCTTTCACGCTCCTTTAATTTCCTTTATTCATAGTAGACCACATACCCATTCTGACTAAGGACTCCACCAATCCCTTATTTACATGCATCAGTGAATACAATGAAGTCTTCATTTGGATCAATAATCTGTAGTATTGGAGAACTTTTTAATAAATGGTTCAAGTGTTGGAAAATCCTTTCACAATCTGATGTCCACTCCAAATTCACACCCTTCTTCTGCAAGGAAGTGATTGGGTGTGAAATATTTGAGAATCCCTCAATGAATCTTCTATAGAAACCTACAAGTCCCATGAATGATCTCACCTTAGAGACATTCCTTGGTGTTGGCCACCCCTCAATGGCCTTTATCTTTTCTAGGTCCACTGCTATTCCTTCCTTTGAAATGATATGTCCCAATTAATGAATTTTCTTCTGATAGAATGAGCACTTGATCAATTTGGCATACAACTAATGCTCCCTCAATACCTGTAACACCATTTTCAAGTGTTTCTCATGATTTTATTCAGACTTAGAATATATAAGAATGTCATCCAGGAAGACAATGACAAAATTATCTAAGTATTCTCTGAAAATACCATTCATTAGACACATGAAGACAACAAGTGCATTTGACAACCCAAATGGCACCACTGTGAACGCATAATGGCCATACCTCATTTTGAAAGATGTTTTGATAATGTCTTATTCTTTAATTCTAACTTGATGATAGCCTGACCCGAGATCAATATTCGAGAATATTTTTTCATCTTTCAGTTGATCAAAGAGGTCATCTATCCTTGGAAAATGATACTTGTTCTTTAGAGTTACCTTGTTCAACTTCCTAAATTCAATGCAAATTCTCAATGTTCCATCTTTTTTCTTCACAAATAATATCGGGGCACACCAAGGTGACACACTTGGGTGTATATACCCCTTCTTCAGAATCTCTTCAAGTTGCATTTGTAATTTCTTTAGTTCTGGTGTACTGATCCTGTAAGGGGTCTTGGATACTGGGGCTGCTCCAGGCATCATATTGATGGAGAAATAAATATCTTTCTTGGGTGGTAATCCTATTATTTATTTAAATACATATTCAAACTCTTTTAGGACTACATAATCTTCAATATTTGGCACCTTATATTTAGGTGTCTCTTCCATATGTGTTGCAAATATTTGACACCCTTTCCTATAAATTTTCTTAAGCTGCAAGGCTGTAACTTCTCTGACAGTTACTTCCCTGGGAATTCCTTGTACTATCCTTAAGTTCCCTTCCTCATATAAGAAAGTAAATTCCTTATTATAATAGTCAAGGACAACATGATTTTGGTCCAACCAATCCATACGAATTAGGCAGTCATAAGAACCTAAAGGTATGTTGTTCAAATCTTCCCTAGTGCGCAGTCCATTCATGTTCGTTGGGCATGCTTTAACCATATCATTAATTTTCCTTTTAGCTGCACCAACCAATATTTTCCAAGATTTCTTCTTGGTAATTGAAATCTTTCCACCATCTTAGGATACAGATAATTGTGATTAGCTCCTGAATCAATTAAAATAGCAATGTTTTTGTTGTTGGTATTACCTTCCACTTCAATCATATGTGACTGGAACTTAGCTTGCTTTTTATCCAGGGCTGCATAGATCCTAGGTACATTTCTTCCCATGTCCTCCATTGTATCATCTTGTTGTACATTGTGAACAATCCTCACTTTTTCACCTCTGTGAGGACAATATCTGTACATATGATCTCCCCCACAACCCCAACATTGAATAGGTGGATGCCTTGGTCTTTGACCCAATGTCTCGGTCATTCTAGATTCTTTAGAAGTTGGTTGTCCCTGAGAATTATTTCTGAAGAATGGTGGCTTAGTTCCCTTGTTCCTATGTTCCATATTGTTTTTCTTCTTGTCTTCCCAAGCTTTTTGGAAAGTTGGTCTTTATTTATGTTGATCATGAAGGAATTTAGTCCTTCTTATAGTTTCCTTTAGTGTCTTGGGATCATCATATTGTATCTTATCACTAATAAATGATGGCAGCCCACTCAAATACCTATGAATCTTAACTTTCTCATCCTTAATGAAAGAAACATACTTCATCAGTTCTAAGAATCTCCTTTGATGCTCATCTATCATCATACTCCCAAGCTTGAGTTCGCAAAACTCCATTTTCTTATCATAGTATTGTTTGGTTAAGTAATTCCTTTCAAAGTACCTCTTGAATTCGCTCCAAGTAACCATGTTTTCATCAATGTGTTGCACCTTCACAAATTGGTCCCACCACATTGATGCTTTTCCTTTGAGCTAATAGATGGAAATTGTTCCTTCTTCTTGTGAGGAGTAGTTATGTAAATGGAAGTACTTCTTCATGCCCAATAACTAGGTCTTCACATCCTCATCCTTCTTGTTATCACCATAAAATGTAGGTGGTTTTATTTTATTCATTTCTCCCTGTAGCTCATACACCCCATACCTTCTCTTATGCTTCCTGACAGGAGATGGAATTTAACTACTGTGTTCCCTCCTAGTTGAATGCCTTGGGGAGTGTTGGTGTTGGTTTTACTCTTCGTTCTTTACTGTTTGATTTATTGACCCAGGGTTCATGTCTTTCGGGTTTCAACCAAAAGCCTCTAAAACTATTGACCCTCTTGGTAAACCAAAAGGCAACACAACACAAAGATGCGCTGTGCAGTCTCACCCGAGATAGATTTAATGGGTGGCTGTAAGACTCAGGTGTTTACAACCCAGGATTGAGTATGAGATATGAGATCGGTATTCAGAGCCATCGACTATAGTTTTAATTACAATCTACTATATTCACGACTATGCATTCCCTTCAACAGTTATTCCCTTAACAACACAATCATATTTCATAGCAATATAATAACTCATTCATTCATTAAGCACAACAATTAACTACTGAAAGAAGATCAAAATATGTATGAATTCATCACATTACATAGATATTACTGTGGTTCACCCCCTCTTGGGCTACGTCCACAAAGATTTGGCTCTTGGCTCTTTTTTTATGGTAGTTTTGCATATACGACGTCACACACTTACAATTCTCCTCAGATGGTAAGATATATGTGAGGCGAAGTAGATCACACCAGGCTCCTCATCCTACGATCTAGTCCTCAGATATTCCTTCTCTCCTCTCTTCCAGCTCAACATCTTACAAAATAGTTCATAACAACATTACAATTCGCATCAACTCATACATATCTATGAGGGAAAAATACAAAAGCAAACCCACTATGATACCTACATATATATATTTATACATTTCGGGCTCTTCAGCCGTTTACAATACATTACCAAAACCCTAACCCTACCGATGTTAAGTCTTCCTCCCATACGCATGTGTTGTTCTTCCTTCCAGCTGTCGCTTTCCTTGTGAACGCTTTCTTTCATGCGCACGTGCTTTGTTTCCTTCCAACTGTTACTTCCGTTTCTGCACGCTTTCTTTCTCCACGATCATCGTTCTTTCCACTTTGATCTTCTGCCAACAGGCCCCCAACACTGATATGTGGCTCGTCCTGAGCCACCTAATCCTTGTAAGCTTCCTTGATCTCCTTGGTGACCGTCTGGAACTTTTCCTTGAGCTCTGCTACTTGTGTCAACGCTTGCACGGTCTTCTCCTTGATTGTGTCCACCACCTCGACTGCAACTTCGTCGATGATCAATATTTCACATTCTTCCTGGGTCTGTGCTATCTTTGTCTTAACTACCTCTTCTTGTGCTAGTACTTCTGCTACCTACTCCTATAATGGCTCCATTTGAGCCCGAAGCTTCTGTTTTCGTGTTTGTGCAGTGATGAGTTCTGCATGTAGCTTCTTCATCTCCCACGTCCCTTTAACTTGTTCTGGGATTGGTATAGTCTTCTGCTTCTGCTTGAGCTCTTGGATCACTGCATTGATCCTTTCCTCTTCCTTGTCCCACCGTTGGACCTGTGGATCCTCCTCCAACCTTGTCCAAAGATGCGCTTCTTTATCGAACAAGTTAGCTGCTGTGCTAACCTGTTTCTCTATCTCCTGTAACTGCGCTGTTGATTCCTGTTTCCTTTGCTCCTTAACTACTGGTGGAGTGGTTGGGGTGAGATGTTCTCGGAGATTCTTGATCTCCTTCTGATATTGATCAATTGCCTATGCAATCTGATCAATCTTTTCTGCTGTTGCGATTTCCTCACTTTGCGCGGGCTGTGGAATATTCTCATAAGTTCCTGCCACTTTCTGCTATAATCCTTTTAGGCGCTCCCTTTCCTCCTCGGTCTCAGATTTGGCCTTCTCGTAGCCTATTTTCAATTCATCTTGTTTCTTTGTTGCATGCTTCAATTTGATTAAGTCTCTGCATGCGCGAGACTGTACCTCATGGTTGACGCTCACCTGCGACCTGTGTAATGCCCCTGATGGTATCCTTGTCAACACAAGTTGGATTTGGCTTAAGTATTTCAAGGGTGTCTGCCCCACAATTTCGTCCATGCGTAACATGCTAGGGTTGAAATGGAATGTTACGTGTGGCTGGAATATCCCTTGGTCTGACTATCAATTTTCCTCTTGCACTCTTCCTTCTGTTTGCAGTGATGATGGCTCTGTGCCCCTGGTGCTTGTTATCTATACTTCCCCAAATTTCTTGAGGAACTGCCCCATTTCTGCCAGCTCTTTTTGCAGTTTGTCTCTGTGATGTGCTGCATGGTCGAAGTCCTCGGTTAGACAATCCAGGAGCATTATGGTGATCATTTCCCCATCATCTTTCGTGATTGAATATTTTGGTGATGCTTATTGTGCCTTTGATTTCTTGCGCGTGCCTCCTACCTACGTGGCTGGTATCTTATTTCCCCCTGGTTCCTGTGTGTTGGGATTTGAGGCGGTCTCTTGCGCTCCCTAAATCTGTTTTTGTTGTTCGTTGGTCAGATGTGTATTCTCCTTCTTCCCCTTCTAGGTCCCTGTCTTCTTTGGCCCTTCATCTATCTATGTTGTATTGACTTGGCCCGTTCTTGGTCTCTTGGGCACTTGGATTTCTAGAGGCTGCATTGCTCCCTGCTCTGCCTCCGTGAATAGACTATGGGATCCCACGTCTGTGTGTTGTATGGCTTTCCCATGAAGCTTGTCAAGAGCGCTTCCTTGATTGTGGGTTTAATGCACCTTGATTGTCGATTCAATGCATTTCCTTTAGTTTTGTACTTACCATTACTCTTTCTTTTCCATCTCCAGTTGGTGCGATTAATGTGATGTCCCATCGGTCCTTGTTGTCCTTTAATTCTGCCTAGTGTTGTCCTATCATCCTTCTTTTGCCGACTTTCCTTTTCCTGCTTGTTTCCCTTTGTATATAACCGTTGTCCTTGCCTTTTCCGAATTCACGTTTCTAATTTTGTGTGGCCTTTCTACTTCTGGCATATTGTGTCCTTTTTAGTTTTGTTTCCTTTTGTTCTCTTTTCGATATTTTTTTATTTTTATTTTTATTTTTTATTTTTTCTACTGCGCGGTGGGTGGTCGATTGTCCTTATACAACTTCAGTCGGCTCCCATTGATCATTCCTCTTAATTCCATGCCTACTAAATCTGTTAACTGTACAACTCCTCCGTTTGTGAAAGATTTTACTTCGTATGGTCCTAACCAATGCATTCTAAGCTTTCTCGGGTGCTGAAACGATTTACTTTCATACATCAATACTAGATCTCCTTCCTTGAACTTTTTCTTCTTGATGTGTCTATCGTGCCAAGCTTTGTCTCTTGCTTTCTACAGTTGTTGATGGAATCCTACCAAGATTCAGTCTTACTCCATGGTCAATAACTGATTCAGTCTCTCCTGTACTGCACCTCGTTCTGTCATTTGTGTGATAGCTGCTACACGCAAGCTGGGTACTAAAAACTCTAATGGCACTACTGCTTCTTGGCCATAAACCAGTTTAAATGACGTGTTCCCCATCAATGTTTTTCATGTAGTCATGTATTCCCATAGTACTGCTAGTAATTTGAGGTCCTAGTCGTCTCTGTTGATGTTACAGATATTTGTCAGTGTGTTCTCTAGAATTTTTTTGAAGGCTTCCACTGTGCCATTTGCCTGTGGATGATACGGTGTGATCTTCTGGTGATGGACTTCAAACTCTTCAATCATCATGCAGATGGTTCTATTTATGAAGTGCGTCCCTTGGTCACTCATTAGAATTCTTGGGCACCCAAATCTAGTGATTACTTGTTCAAACAAAAAGTGTGCTGCCGTTTCTATGTTGCAATCTTTTACTGGTGCGGCTTCCGCCCATATTATGAAGTATTCCGTCAAGGTGATGATGTACCTTGCCCCTGTTCTTTTGGATGGTGGGTTAATTGGTCCCACAAAGTCTATTGCCCACTTGTCAAATGCCTATAATGTTACTTGTGGTTGTAATGGCATCTTGTCCCTTCTGTTGGGTTTGCCTACCCGTTGACAGACATCACATTTTTGACAGTACGCCTTCGAGTCTCTGTGAATTGTTGGCCACCATAATCCTGCATGCAATACCTTTTGCACGATAGCTTTACCTCCATAGTTCCCTCCTGCTATTCCCTCGTGGGATTCTACTAAAATTCTTGGTATTTCGTGCTCTAACACATATCTTCACAAAATTCTATCTGCGCCCATTTTATATAAATGTCCTGCAATCAGTTGATAGTCGGCCGTGTGGACTACCAGGTTCTTCTTCTGCTTGGTGCTATATTCTTGCGTCACAGTACCTGTACTCAAGTACTGAATGATATTTGCAAAGTATTCATCAATAATCTATACTGAGAATAACTGTGCATCCATAAAGTTGTCTTCTATATTCGTAGGTTCTTCTCCATTTGTGACCCTCGACAGGTGGTCAGGTCCCACATTCAATTTTCTTGGTTTAACTATTACTTCAAAGTCGAATTCTTGAAATAGCAGTAACCATCAACATATTCTCCCCCCCAACACTGGATTGTTGACTAGGTATTTCAGGGCTGAGTGATTTGTAAACATCTTAAAGTGTTTTCCCAATAAGTAATGCCTGAACTTCTGCATTGCATAGACCATGGCTAGGCCTTCTCTTTATTTCGTGTTATAGTTATGTTATGAGTCTGATAACTTCCTTCTTGCAAATTCTATTGGGTGATCCAAGTTTCCTGCTCCTGGCTGTGCCAAGATAGCTCCAAGTGCTATCGCTGATGCATCTACATGCACATGGAATGTCTTTTCCCAGTCTGGAAATACTAATATCGGCGCGGTAATCATATTTTCCTTCAAGGTATCCAGGCCATGTTGGCACTTGTCATTCCATTGAAACTTTGTATCCTTCCTTAACAAATTTTCCATTGGTGTTGTGATCTGCGCATATCCTTTGATTAATTTCCTGTAGTATCCTGTGTGTCCTAACATTTCTCTTAGCTGATAGACTGTTTTTGGTGTTGACAAGTTAACAATAACTGCGCTCTTTGCCAGATCTACTAATAACCCTTGTTTGCATACTATGTGGCCCAATAGTATCCCAAACGGTGTTCCAAATATGCATTTCTTGATATTCAGGGATATCTGGCACCGTCTGCATCTTTCTAACATTAGCTGTAAAAATTCCACATGGTTTTTCAACAGACTATAGACTGCCAATCATCCAGGTATATTTCAAGAAACTGATGGATGAATTCCTTAAATGCTGCGATGACCACTCTGGAAAATATTGCAGGTGAATTCTTCAGTCCAAACGATATGACTGTGTACTGATAAGATCCCCATTCCGTCGCAAACATGGTCTTGTGTCTGTCCTCCTGTGCTATCTTAATCTGATGGTAGCCCGAGAATCCATCAGTGAATGAGTAAGATTCATGTCCTCTCACATTCTCTAACACTTCATCCATTAACGATGTAGGGAATGGGTTGTGTAGGCATGCATTGTTCAACTTCCTCAAGTCGACACATATCCTGATCCTTCCTTGTTTCTTGTTTTGTACTACCATTGGACTTATCCAGTCTGACTCCTCAACCGGTTCTATGATGCCATCTTCGAGCATCCTGTCAATCTTAGTTTTGACTTTTTGTTTGTATATTGGGTTTAATCTGTAGGTTCACTCTCTAATAGGTCTCGCGTTAGATCTGAGTGGTATCTTCATTTCTCCTAGTTCTTCGACTATACCCTTCATCTCTGTGAATGTTGTGGGAAAGAGGTCACTTTATTCATGCAACAACTCTGTGATGCTTTCTACTATTTGCTCATCCCAATAATCTCCAATTCTAGCCATTTTGGGCTGCTCAACTGTCCCGATGTTAACCTTCTTTACCTTGATTGGTGTGGAAATGACTTCTGATTCTATGGGTGGTCCTTCCACATCTCTTTATCCTTCTACTTCTTCGATTTGAATATTGCGTAGATCGTCTTCATCCGGTGCTTCCTCCTGTACATGGTAACATGACAATAGGTCCTTGACTATCTACTTGTTCTGTTGTTTCTCTTCTATGATAAGTTCTATTTCTAGTTCTTTGATGAATATGACCCCTCTGATCCGTTTAAGGGATGCATCTATGTTGGGGTTCTCATGCTCGAATCAAAAAGTGACTGTAAAGTTCTGTTGTAATGTTGTCCAGGTTGTAGTTCCTTTGCACAATTCCTCGTCTGTATACCAGTTTGCTGGTATTCCCTCTAGAGTATGTATGAAGTGATGAGGCCATTCCTTTGGTGGTGTCATTTTCCATAGCGTTTTTCACTTCTCCAAGTGTTCCACTGGTGCCTCTTGTCCTTCATATTTCTGTTGTGTGTTGTTTTTCTATTCCGCGCCGAACCTTATGCGCAGTAATCACTTACATTGATACCAGTATGTGATTGTGTCTTTGTGTGTGCCCCACCATCTTGCAGGTGTGGCCTTGAGTGCTAAGTCAAGTGCTAATAGTCTCTAGTTCTCTAACACTTTGTCTTCGTATTGTGTCAAGAATGTTTCCAAATCGTTTAGTCCATGGAAACTGGGTGGTTCTCTGATTTCTGTGCCTACCCATCTTACTGTGTGGTTTATTCATGCACATATTCTCGTGGATACTTCATGTAGCCTCTGCTGCCAGTTCTCTAACCCGGTGTCTGAGTCTGTTGCACATGAATTAATGCTCCACCAACTGAGTACCCCATCTGCGGTTGGGTTTACGTAATCCTCATCATGCGCAGTTGTTCTGTACAACTGGCTGATTTCCTCTAAGTCTAGGAAAGTAGGTTCTACAAACCTCTCCCCTTATGATGGGTCTAATGGTGCGATGACCCTATATTCTCCGGACTCAAATGTCATTTTCTTGGTTTTCAAACTGATTATGGCCTGGTTGTCAAACGCCCAATCCAGACCAAGCAATGCCAGGTAAGGTGTTGTGCCATCCACTATTTCAATAACTTCAAAGTCTGCTTTAGTGCACACTCCATCAAGATCTACTATCACTCCTTTCAGTCTACCTATTGGTAGGACTCTGTGCTGATTTGCTAGTTTCAATTGAACAGGTGAGTATCCTAATGTTGGCTCTCCCATGCATTTCCATTTCTTCTTTGGTAATACATTCACTTCGGATCCTAGATCTAGTATAATGTCTCCCATATTGAAATCCCCAATGTTAGCATTCAGTCTCAATTCCCTACTTGTTCTTCTTCTTATGTGTAGGTGATTAACTGATTTTGGTTCTAGATTTTCTTCCATCTCGCTGCTACATTTTTGTAGTATGTTTTGCAATATTTTCACAGATGATGGATCACTTAATACTTTCACACATGATTGAAAAAAGCCTTTGATTGTACTTACTTGTCCCATGGGTTGCATCCCGTTGGTATGATCCAATGATGGTGGCATCTCGTATTCCGGTGATTCCTTGTTTTGTTACGTAGTTGAAGTCGACGTTGTGTCCTCCTTCTGAAATTCTTGTCTGGCCTCTTTAAAGATCTCCTTTTCCTTTTGCGTGTCGAACTGCTTCCTAGGTGCAGTGTTCTTCTTTACCCATTGGTTCTACGTTGGTTCCTGCCAAACTTCATCATTTCCTGTTTTCGTTCCTCCACGAGTGGCTATATTGATGTTTCATTCGTCATCCCTCGCTTCAGCTGAAATCCACTGAACATTCTGATTGTTCTGGTTCCTCTTTTCCTGAATCTTTACTAGTAATGTCGGACATTCCTTTGTATCATGGTCCGATGCATGGCAATATATACAAGTCACTGGTGGTAGTGGGCATTCTCGTGCATAATGTATCGATTGTTGACAATTGTGGCATGTGAATGGTCCTCTACCTCGTCCAAAACCTCCTCTGGTTCGTCCTCCTCCTTTGTAGCCTGCTCGATCACCTCTCGGTGCCTTATACTGTGGCGCCTGATTATATTGCACGATATTGTACTGGGGTTGTGCCGGGTTTTACTTCGTCTGCACGTTATTGTATGGTTGCTGCGAAATATTATACTGTTGTTGCGCAGTGTTGTATGGAGTTGGAACCTAATTAAACTGCAGTGCTGCTTTCCCGGTCATCATTTCAGCTTGTACTCTATATGCATCTGATTTCCTTTCTCGCATCAACTCCATAGTTCTGCAATCTTTATCGTCGTGGTCCATTGACTTGCAAAAGGTGCAATATGAACTCTTTGGAACTGTCTGGTATTTCTACATCATTGTGCAATGATAAGGGTCGTGGCCCGATTTCTTGCATATTTCACACCATAATCCTCCCTGTGGTAACGGATTTGGCATACCTGCTGCCATATGCTGCACAAATGTTGGGCATCCGTTCTTGTGGTGTCCTTTGGTCTTGCATGTGGTACACCAAACGACTTCTCATTTGTCCTTCCTCTTATTCTAGTTCAACTGAAACGTTAGATTCTTCAAATCCTCCTTCAATTCTTCGATAGTTGGGTCTATCTGTTGGTACTGGTTCTCTTCTAGTTGCAAGGTTGCTTGTAGAGCCTCTGCCTACGTCTGAAATTTCCTTTTTCGTAAAGGATATTTTAAGTGTGGGAGTAGTGAGTTGACAAACATGTACCGATGCTACATATCGATCATAAGGTATTTTATCTTTCCCTTCAGTTGCTTAAATCTCTGATCGATCTCCCATAGAGACTCTCCTGGTTTCTGTCTTATTTCAATCATCTCGTTCATGTACTGATCCTCTGAGCTCGGTTTCTAGAACTCATTTATTAGTAACTTCTTAATGTCGGCCATTGGCCTTGTCATTACAGGGGCACTGTTTGTGTCTAGACTCATGTACCAGTCTAGTGCGCAGTATCTTAGCGTAATCGCTAGTTGCGTGAGTTTGGTATCTTCATCAATGATCTGTTTTGCTTCCCAGATCTTTGCACAAATGAACAAATGCTTCTCAGGGTCTTTTGCTGCTTCTCCTCTAAATTCTGGTAATCTGATGGTGGGATCACGTCTTGTCATTCTGAATACTGAACTACTACCTCCTCCGCGTGGTGTAGATACTTGACTAGTGCTGCCTGAACTGGCTCCTCCGGTTGTTGCTCCTTGTGTAGATGTACTTCCTGTTCTCGGACTTCCTCCGAACTTCGTTTTTCTAAATGATGGTGTTCTCTTTGGTGTATTAGTCACACATAGGTTTATGGGTTCCACATTGACATTAATGTGGATAATACGACTGCCTTCTCCTCCCATTCTTGGACCTCTCGTCTTCCTCTCGTATGTTGCGTGTAGGATTTCCTTAATCTGCTCCATAGCCTGGAGATCCTCTACCTCTTCCTCATCACTCACCAATACTTCCCTCAGGGATACAACTCTCTTCTTGGTATTCACCTTGTATTGGTAGGGTACTCTGTTGTAACAACCCAAATTGATTAATTTTATCATAGTTTTTAATTTAAATTTAATTAATTATTAAAATATATTAATAAGTCTTTTATTATTTTATTATTAAAAGGTGGGTGAAGCAATTAATGGTGAGATAAGGTTGTTGGGAATTAATGGGGGGATAAGGTTGTTGGGAATTAATGAGGGGGGATTTGAGAAAGGAGGATAAGAAAGAAAGGGAGGAATTGGAAGAGGCATATATTATTTCTGTTTGAGGATTTCTGAATTTCAAAAGGGAGTGGAGGAGGAGGAAATTGGAGAAATGGTTTTTGAGAAGCTCTCACAGGGCACTGGTGTTGCCAAGAATTTTGGGCTTGGGAGCCAGGAAGCCACAAGGATTCCTAGAGCTAGGGAGCCGAAGAGGCTGTTCCTAGTTGACTGGGAGGTTAATATTCAGTCCGAGCAAGAACAAGAACAAGATCAAACAAAAAAGGGACTAGATAACCACCCTGAAGGTGGAGGTATGTATTATAATGTTGTTTTCATTATTCTGCTTATTATGCTGTTATCATTATTATGTTGTTACTGTTTATTACTGGTTTATTCCAAGTATGAGAAAATTTTCAGTCATTTCAATAGGAGATTGTTGAAATTATTTATTTATTTTGAATCCTGAAATAGGTAGGCTTTACATATGGTATCATAGCCCGGTTTCAAAACTAAAACCTGGGCTTGACCACCCACAACAGAATTTTGTCTTTGTGCCAATTTGGGTTGTTACAGTGTGCTGCTTTTTTTTTTTTTTTTTTCCGGGGGTTGAAAGATAACATAACCGTACCTGTATTTCTCGATTCCCATTGTCAAGACTAAACTATCGCCTAACAGCACTGTATCTCATAACTATTGTAATAGCATGAGAAAGATCCATTGAAGCTTCCATGAGAATGATTTGGTGTGCAACGATCATGCCTCCATATAACATCTGTTTAGGCACATTTTGGCGTACATACTTGCCCTCTTTTGTTACTATATCCAATCTGGTTGAAAACCAGTGCACTAGAATACGCTGATATATAAATATGGCCCTTTACTTTCTTCTTTTGTCCTAGACCAGCTTGAATGAATGTTAGAATCAGCTACAATGATGTACAATAAAAATTGGAATAAAGACAACATAGAATGCTAAAGCTATATATGATATAAGTGTAAAAGATTTGAAGTTGTTGGTATGTAACCGATGGGTTCTTGGCTTTCTAAGTCTTTCTAATCAGAGTAATTCTTCTTTCTAATTCGATCCATTATCCACTGTATTGTTTCCACCATTCCCAAAATTTGTTTCAACTGTCCACCAGGAGGGTCGATCCCGAGACCTCCTTGAGTTGCCAAGTCTTAAGGATCTGCTAACCAAGTGGACGGGATCTGCGCTAGCCAAGTCTTTGTTGGGATTGAATCCGTGAACTCTGCATACATAATCATACATGCCAATCATTGTGGAATCATAATCGAACCCTGAATCTTGCCAAAAATACAGCTAGTTACAACATAATGTAAACTAAGGACTGGGCCTTTAATGTGTAAGGCATTAAATTGGAAGACAATTACATTGAATTCATAAAGACATCTGTGAACATTTCATATATGAGGATTTATAATCAATGATGATGTTGATCTTCTTCATTTTTACAAGTCATTGAATGGATTATTATAGCATAAACAAAAGTATAAAATCAAAAGTATAAAATTGATCAAAACTATAGCACAGGATCAGTAAACTCAGGGTTTTGAAAGTAAGAAAACAACCCTTTGAGGTACTCTTTGAAATTTGCACAGATGCTGCACAGTTGTGATATTCCTGATAGCAACTAGCTGTAGAGTTGTAAAGATATTATTGATAACATTCAACAATAGAGTACTGCAAGGAAACTGGAGAGAGACTAGCAAAACAGAGTTATACTTTAAACAACCAAACTCCAAATGCAAAGTTTCAAGCAAGATTGACCTGATGTCACTTCAAACATAATTCATGACACGACTCACTCATGAGTTAAATCAACTCCATTCAGGTCTATGAGTGCAGTCAGTAACATATTTCCCAAAAGAATGAGCTGAATAAACATTTCTCTGCTATTGAAACCCACTTGTTGATAGGCAAACTGTAATGGTAGGCACATTATGCAGGGAATATGGCTGAATTAAAATACATGGGAAGATATTTTCAGGTCTACAGTCAGAAAGGTCCCCCCCCCCACAAAAAAAAAGGACAAACTTGCACGTTTTGAACTTTGCTGTTATTTGTAACCTGAGTAGACATGGTGTTAGTATCCAATTCCCATGTTAAATGTTTATCCCTTTTGGAACTATGATACCGAAAACTGGAAATAAGAAACATAAGGTTAAACAAAAATGAAATAAGAAATAAACATATTATATCTATTTCTCTAGCCAAGCACGGAGAACATCTGAATACTCAAAAAAAAAAAAAAGTCCAAATTTTTTCCCAAGTATGTTCTCATTCCCATGCCATGGAGTCATCTAAGCATCAAACCGCATCTAAAAAAAATCATCTTAAATAATGAAATATAGACTAAGAGCGGCGCCATTCTTGGAATTCGCCAAATTTGGAGTGGCAAAGAGGTTTCCCTATAGTTCTCAAACTTAAGCCTAGGAATCAATATCTGCTTGTTAGTTCAGTCTTCAAATATCTATTTGTCTCGAAGCTTACCAAAATAAATGTTTAGATCGGTGTTATGTAGAGCAGTTAAGGAAAAGATTTAATTCCTACTACGAAGATTTAGGTGTATATGTGGAACAATGTGAAGATTTGATGCAATAAATGCGAAGATAGGTGTTGATGACCCGTCTCTGAATATTTATGGCATTAACCGTGTACTAAGCCTCAATTGGTTAGTTCATATCTGTCCATGTTCATATATAATGTTAATGTTAGTGTCAGTCATTATCTACTGACATGGATTAGCAGATCCTACTCTGGGTATTGGAGCGGTTATAAAAGGTGATAAATAATTAAAAATTTAATTTAGTAAATAATTCTAGCATAAGTTTAACTTTATCATTCTACAAATCTTAATAAAAAGAAATGCCAATCGTTTACACATTCCCACATTTTCATGGGTTATTTCCAAAAAAAATAATAATGTTGGATTCGATTCTCATCGACACTTTACATTTCTTTTTATATTTTTAAAGGTGTGAGATTTTAGAGAAATCAATGGAGATAAGATCGTATAAGAGATATGTGTGTATGCTCTAGATGTGTTGAGAGAAATTAATTGGGATGTACGTGCCCAGCACAAAGACATATTGAGAAAAATCAATGGAGATAAAAAGTGTTGAAAGAAAGAAATCAACGAAGATGAAGATATTATCAAATACCAAGGGAGCTGCATGGAGAGATGTGAGAGACATATTAATGAATAATTTATTTATGGTAAATATAATCAATGGTAAATATAATCAACTAATTAATTTCAACCTGCATGGGTTTGGAGAGAGATCTGAAAAACATATTAATGAATAATTTATTTATGCTAAATATGGCTAACTAATTAATTTCAACCTGCATGGGTTTAGAATCTAAATCTAGTATAACTCTCTTTCTTAACCATACAAAATCTAGTTGTTACAATTCTCTTTCTTAACCATACATAATTGTGAGGTTATTTGTAACATAATAAATCATTGAAAATAGTTTTACGGCTTATTAACAATTCAATTATTAATGCAATTTACATCATCATAGCATGTATTATGATAAGATATATATAATTGTGAGGTTATTTGTAACATAATAAACAATTGAAAATAGTTTTACAGCTTATTAAATAACAATTTAATTATTAATACAATTTACATCATCATGACATGTATTATGATAAAATATTGCATTTTTATATATAGATAATTATACAATTTGTATTTCATTATTACACTTTATATATATAATTATACAAATTTTAATTTCATTATTACACTTCAGAAAGTAATAACTACATAAATTTCAGTGTCATTGGAAATTATATATATATATTTATTCTTACACTTGGGAAAGTAATCACTACATAAATGTGATGGTCATTGGAAGTTATAGAGATCGAAAATGCATGTTAATAATAAATAAATAAAATGGTGGGAAATTTGTGGCCTTAAATAATAAAAGGGGCAACCTCATCCATTTCTATTTAACCGTTTAAAATTATAATATTGTACACACTTGTTTCTGCAAACTATTTATCAGATCTATAAAGTTTTGTATGTTAAAGTTTCTAATTGTTTTATATTATTGGAAATGGGTTTTATTTATTTTTACTTTTCAAAATGTATTAATATTAAAAAAATAAAAATAAAGAAATGGATTGTATGTAAACTATTTTTCTAAATAAATCAAATTCACTAAAAAAAAATTAAAGAAAGTTACACAAAATATTGGGTGTTCTTATTAGCTTGATAACATGAAAATTTTGATGAGACCATAGTAGTGTATTTATATTAACTTATAAATAAGAATTTAAGTTTATGTAAGGGTTAAAAAATATATTTTTTTTTTCAATTTAAAATAAGTTTCATATTCTTTATAAAAATTATATTAACTTATAAATAAGAATTTAAGTTTATGTAAGGGTTAAAAAATATATATTTTTTTCAATTTAAAATAAGTTTCATATTCTTTATAAAAATTATAAGTAAGATGAATTTTAGTTATTATTAAGTTGTTGTAATGTTTTAATATTCTTTATGTTAAATTGAGTTTTTACATAGAATCAATATTAAACTGGGAATCAATATTAAACTGGGATGGTGAAAATAAATATTATATTAGTGAAATGAATTTAGTTATTGTTAATATATATATATATATATATATATATATATATATATATATATTAAAAGCTTCTAGGAAATGATGATTTTTTTATTTTTATTTTTTTAATTTTTTTTTCGGGAACATTTGCTCGAAATCCAATGAGAAATTGTTAGATTCATAGTTTTGAGTGATTATTTCTGTATAATCCGAGTACCCTAGGCGGTTTTTGCATTCAGAAATGGATTTTGAACAGATTAAAGAACAAGGTGCACAATAAACTAGGTTAACCCTGGATAAGGGAACAAGTACAATATAAACAAAATTAGTGCTTATGTTAGGAATGAGTAAGGACCTTGGGTTAAGGGTGGTTGATTAAATCAATTAGGAAGGAATTAACACAAATGATTGGGATATTTAATGATGTTTAAAGTAGGATAGAATGGTGGATTAAATGCACTAGAAGGGAGGTTAAATATGGAGTTAGAATTGAGTTCAAGGCAAATTGGAAATGCATGAACTAATAATATGATGTAGTATATGGAAGAACAAAATGGTAATAGTTGATTAAGCATAGTGAAGTGTGCTACTTAAGTGGTAAATTGAATATATTCTATAAAAGTAAGGGAGAGTAGTTGAAGTAAGAAATAAAAGGTTTATGAGATAAT
>ML777547.1:82688-107744 GCA_009831015.1 Picea engelmannii
AGTGATAGTGTGACAGTGGTTCCATCATTCTACTTCTACTTCAGGGTGGTTGGATGGGGAAAGGACAAGTGGTTATATCCACCTTCCGGTTGTAGCTGAAGAACATAGGTGGTTGTAGCCTTCTTCTGGTTGTATCCAGATAATTGGGGAGTTGGATATTCCATCATGTTTTATCCTGAGAAAGTAGGGGGTTGGAGCCTCCTTCCAGTTGCAGCTGGAAAACAAAGGAAGTTGGTGCTTCCAATGAATGTAATTCTTCAAGACATATAAGAAAAATCATTCTGTGGTTTTCTACTGATTTGGGTTTCCACGTAAAACACTGGTGCATTGTGTATGTGTGTGATTTTTCATTTCTTATTTCTCATTATTGGATAATAATTCGACATTGATATAAAACTTGGATTATTTGAAGAAAAATAATTATAATTACGCTATTACTGATTCACCCCCCCTCTCAGTAATCCAATAGTAGATGCAGTTTGTAACCTTAAAGAATCAATTCCCAAAAATTCTCTCACCTGGAGAGAATGCTCATAGGCATGACAACCCACCTCTTCAATATCCTACGGGCCTGACAACTCGCTTCTTCAGTCTAGCTCCCAAGCTAACCAGGGTATAGGTACAAGTACATGTATAGTAACATCCAGGTATGGGTGACATCTGAGTGAGTGAAGGAATGATTATAGAATGCCCAGAAAATGAACCAAGTCCAAACTATATGTATGCATGTTCCCAACTTGACACTTGTCATGTTGAGAAATACCTTGGTCCCACTTGTCCCATCCTTAGAACTTAGGACAAAATAATTATCCGTACTTTATACTTTAAGGAATATTAATATTAATTAAATTAATATAATATTCCTTTGGGCTTAAGCCCCCCTATATTATCCCCTTATCCTTAATTTTTAGCCCCCTTTCCCTATCTAGTGGAGTTTATACCCCCATACTCTTTTACATGGTTGGTCTGTAGCAGTCATGTGTTTTCATTAATATTTGCATGTGACTACATATTATAATGATGGGTCACTGGCCATTTAACATATGGTTCTCCAACCTAATAACAACACAGGCACTCTAGCCTCAAAATACATGTACACAAAGGTACTTTGGCTTGAAAACCGTGCACTTAATCCATTGTACACAAAAATCAAGATGGTTCACACCCTTCCTTTAGTGAGAAATCCTCGCACACTTACACAAGTGTGTGATACATTATAAATTGGGCACAATCCTTTGGTATGAGATTCATGTGCATTGAATCAATAAATACAGAATTGACCCAAAGACCTTGTACCATTAACTCACCAACTTATATGTATATTTACATTTATATGTACAATTGGGGTTCAACCTTGGTGTATTACAGACAAGGGGTGAGCAAGCCACCCTCGATATTCACATTTTTTTCATTTCGGTGTGTGTAGGCACATGTTTTACTAGGATATGTTGAGGTTCTCATGCAATCTACAACGAACACATGTCCCTGAGTAGGATCCATATGTTATCCCCAATTCCTAGGGATAACTAAGGATATTATGTTTCAAGGCCCTCATGTTGCAGACATGGAGTACCGAGTGGCATATGAGTAGGAAGAGGCCCCTATCATATGACGAACCACCATCCTATCGATGGAGGTAACATCCATCACACACATATTGGCCCATAGAGGACAATAGGTCTTTCTTCATGAGGTAATAAGTTTGGTATTGTGGAAAGTGTCATCTTAATATTTGAATCATTTGAACATGTTGCAAAGTGTTGTTTCTTGATTTTGAAAACAATTTCTTGGAAATTATGTTTTTTTCCTTATCTCACCTTTGTGAGTGTCATGGTTTACTAGTAAGTGGTCACCCTTAGGGAAATGGTTGCTACTGGGGGGTGTCTCCCTAAAGGGTCATTGTACCATTCCTTCTCATACTTTCCAACTTCCACCACTTCTTCCCCTACTTCTTCCCACCTTTTAGGTTTTCAGGCTTATTGACCCAAGAAGGGAATGTACCTATTTTCATGGGAAGAAGGGGCCATTAGGCTAAGAGGTGACCTAGCAAAAACATCATGTAATAAAGGATTTCCTTAAGATCTCGAGAGCAATGAAATGCTTCTAAAAAAGGTAAGGGACCCATAAAATAAATAATTAATCAATTACTGAAACTTTCCAAGGTAGAGAATTTGTGGCTATGCATTTCCTTTTTAGTGCCCCTTATTGTCTTCAACTTGGAAATGCATGCAAAACAAGGTAGATTATATGTGGTCTATTCATTTCCCTATTAGTTCCCCTTATTTTCTTCAACTTGGTGACACATGCAAAGTAAATGGCTAACAAAGTGATTGGAAAAATATGCCTTAAAAAAAAGAGAGAAGAAAAGGATGTGGCTAGCCCTCAACAAAGGCACCCAAAAATGAGACAATACGAGCCCTTGTATGTTATGAAACCCCATACCTATAAGTCTAACCCCATATACCTCACATTCATTGCATGAATTAGAAAGTTTTCTCTTTGGAAACATCCCTTACTTGATGATTGGTTCACCCAATAGGACATTATGACACCCCTCCCATATCTAAATTTGGAAAATTATATAAGGTATTTGAGCATTTGTTTATTTTTAAAAGGGAGGATTTGATGCACATGTTTGATCTAGGTGGATATTGGTGGCCACCCACCTATTCCAATTGGCTTCTCTTGAAAGTTTTTAGTTCAACACGTTATTCTGTACTTCTCTGTAATTGTGGGTTCTACACTTTTGGGGCTGTCTGAAGCCCTACACATATTCCAGGTGGAGATTGGTGGCCACCCACCTAATCCAATTGGATTATTTTGGAATTTTTCATGTCAGTACATCTTTCTGTACTTCCAAGGATGTTTTGGGGCCCTAAACAATGTTTTTTTGGCTTGCCACAGTGAAATTGTAGATAGAGTCAAAGTTTGATAACATAATGTGTAGTTCTTGAAAATACCTTTCCAACAGGCTATCACGCATCTAAAACAAAGTTCGTATGCAAAAGTTACGACCCCGGGAACTTGAGGTACCAACTTACCCATCGGGGCCCACATAATGTTTGGCATTTCATCTCCTAGGGTTAGGTTTTTGGATTTATAGGGCTTTGGCATTCATGAGTAATGTTAAAAAGGATTCTAGAGCCTCATTGTATTCATTATGCTCAGATAGATGCATGTAGAAGCCACATCTCTTCTCAGAGATAGCTACCACCATTCGAGCAAGTTGTTTCAGTTCTACAGTTTTACAGTTTCAACCTATTTTATTTATTCGATAGAAGTTATTGTTCACTGGATATATGCTATTGTTCTCCATATATCTGTGTTATGGTATTCAATATGTTATTCATTTTGTTCCACTCATAAATCTAGATCAGTGGTATCAGAGTAGTTTGCTCTTCATTCATTTTTCTTTGTGCATGTCCCTGACAAGATCTGGGTACAAGAAGATGGGACTCGAACTAGTTGATCCTTTGCAAGATTGGCCATGCCGAACTCGACCAAAACTCATGGGAGATGAGAATAAAGGTTATGGAGCATGAGATCCTTTTATAATGTTGCTTGAGGAAGCCCTTGCACGACAAAGGAACAAGATGATGGACAACTTTGCACAGATCCTTCAACGACTTCCCATAGGAGACACATCTTCATCAAGCGACCATAAAACCCCCTTCAAGGTACAAGTAAATTTTGATATTCCATTATTTGAAGGACTGATAGATGTAGATGCTATAGATAAATGGTTGAATCTCCTTGAAGGGTATTTTTCGTTCCAGAATTTTTCTGATAGGGAAAAGATTACTTTTTCACTCCTCAAGGTCGTCCCCCATGTTAAGGATTGGTGGGATACATACTCTGAGCAAAGGGCTATAGAGGAATATGCAATATTTGCGGTCTCCCCCACCTAGGATTCCTTCAGGGATGCCATTAAAGAAAAATACTATCCTATTGGAAGCTATGAGGACCAATACACAAGATGGACCACACTGCATCAAGAAAGGGACCAGACAGTACCAGATTTCACCAATATTTTCCATACTCAACACAACAAATTGGGTATCAAAGACTTTGAAGGACATATGGTGCTCAAATACCATGGATTTGTACATAGATACATCCAAACATAAATGAATTTTCTGGATATCACATCATTAGGTGCGACTTATAGATATGTTGTCAAGATCGAGCAAAAATTTAAGTAGAAGAGGCAAGAGTTTGGATCTGCAAATTCCTCATAGCTGAATCACGGAAAAGGCATCCCCAACCCACCAAACAAGGGACAAAGAAAATATGGCTACTCTCAAGAAAACCAGTCCAAGACGTAACCCAAGAAGGGTAATGAGAAGTCAAAGAAGGACACATGAAAGTGGTGTGAGTACCATAAAAGCCCTTGGAACAACACAAAAGAATGTCACTCCAAGTAGTCACTAGTGGCCAAGCTGAAAGATTCTGAGTGAGAGGAAGATTTTGACTCCGAATCAAATCCAAAAATTGGGAAGCAGATCATCGATTCCAAACCCAGTGCCACTGTCACTGCCACCAAAGTCTATCCAAGCAAACCAGAAGAACCAGAGGAAGGGGAACACCTCTTTCACTCATAGATGTGGGTAAATGGGACTCTAATACATTTCATTGTCAATAGAGACAGTCAGAAGAACCTAATTTCAAGAGAGGTCATCAAGTGGCTAGACCTGCTGATAACACCGCACCCGCAACCCTACACCATTGGCTAGCTTCGCAAAGGATGAGATCTCCACGTTAGCCAACATTGTCGTCTTCCCTACAACATCAAGCCTTTCAAAGACAAGGGATTGTGTGATATTTATCCCCTTGAATTTTGTGATGTTCTTTTAGGTCAGCCACATTTGTGGAAGTGACATGTTGTGTATGACTTTATACCCCACAATGTTATTATTACTTTGGGTATACAATTGTACAGGATACCAGAGGTAGCATCGCCTACCACTATTTCCTTAATATCTTCTAAGAAATGCAGTAAGGTCATTTCACAGACTGAGAAGTTCGTCTTCTTTGTGATCTGTGCTCACAATAAGCAGAAGGTCGCTACCACATCCGTGACCTCTACATAGATTTTCTCTTTGCAACAGAAACAAGTGGATGATATCATGGAAGAGTACAAAGACATCTTCTCCTCTCCCACCGGGGTACCAACGCACTTCCAAGTGAAGCATCAAATTGATCTAACCCCCAGTGCACCTCTACATAATGGAATAGTCTATTGTCACTTACTGATGGAAAATGATGAAATCAAGAGCCATATCCAAGAGTTTCTTCAAAAGGGGCACATCCGATCCAACTCCTGCCCTTGAAGAATCCCAATTATGTTGGTGTAGAAGAAAGATGTGACCTCGCGGTTCTGCTTTGATTACAAAGCATTAAAAAAATCACAGTCAGGAACATGTACCCAATTCCACGAATTGATGACCTTCTTGACCAAATCAAGGGGGGAAAGTTCTTCAACAAGATTTCCCTAAATTTTGGCTACCACCAGGTTCCCATTGAACCAACTGATGTATGGAAGACATATTTCAAACCTAAAGAAGGTCTCTTCAAATGGCTATTCATGCCCTTTGGATTAACAAATGCACCAAAAACTTTCATGAGATTGATGGATGATGTATTGAGACCCTTCACCAACTCTTTTTTGGTAGTATATCTTGATGACATCCTCATCTTCAGCAAAACTTGGGAGGAGCACATGCAACATATTCAATAGGTTTTGGGTACTCTATGACAACACAAGCTATATGCCAACTTGGAAAATTTTTCCTTTGGCATGAACAAGGTCCAATACTTGGGATACATTGTTGATAAGCATGGGGTACATGTGGATCCAACTAAGATCCAAGTCATTCATGAATGACCATCCCAACCACAGTAACCAAGCTTTGAAGCTTCTTGGGACTTGCCAACTTCTATTGAAGGTTCGTATTGGGATTCTCCCATATTGCATGGGCACTCAACCAAGTAACCAAGGGTGGTGGTAAGGAAAAATTTGCATGGGGGTAGGCACAACAACAAGAATTTGATGATCTAAAGCATCGCTTGTGCTCAACTCTAGTACTCTCCTTGCCCGATCTACAACAACCATTCGATATTGAGACTAATGCTTTCGACTATGCTGTAGGTGCAATTCTAACTTAGCACAGTCATCCAATAACATACTATAGTGAGACACTCTCAGATACTGTCTGGAAATACCCCACCTATGATAAATAAATGTATTCCATTGTGAAAGCTTGCCGTAAATGGAAACATTACATTATGGGAAAGGAGACAATCATCCACACTGATCACAAGCCTCTGCAGTTCATACAGACACAGGGGAAGTTGCACAACAACCGCCATCAAAATTGATCCACATACCTACAACAATTCCATCTCAACATCAAGTATAAAACAAGGAGCACAAATCGTGTTGCTCACAACCTTAGTCGCCCTCCCGTTGCTGCACTCACCATAATGCTCCATTCCTATGGGCATGAGGCATCTGAGTGGCCCCAACTTTATCAGTGTGACCTTGAATTCACCACCACCTATCAACTGTTGGGTACATGATCAAATGCCACATATTTTCAAATCCAAGATGGATTGTTATGCCATCTGGTCCACCTATGTGTTCCCACAAGCGAGTGTGCAAAGATGATTTGGGATGCTCACTACAGTTGGATGGTAGGACATTTTTTCATGGAGAAAATTGTGGTCATTCAAAAGGGGCACATCCGACCTAGCTCCTCCCCTTGTGGAAGCCTGATTGTGCTAGTGAAAAATAAATATGGGACCTGGAAGCTCTACATTGATTACAAAGCATTAAACAAAATGACAGTTAGGAACTGGTACCCAATTCCCCGAATTGATGATCTTCTTGAAAAAATCGAGGGGGAAAATTTCTTCAGCAAGATTGACCTAAAGTATGGATACCACCATGTTCCCATTGAACCAACTGATGTATGGAAACAACTTTCAAATCTAAAGAAGGTCTCTTTGAATGGTTGGTCATGCCCATTAGCTTAACAAATGCACCAACAAATTTCATGAGATTGATGGATGATGTATTGATACCCTTTGTTAACGGACAAATCGGTAAGTGCAGACACAAACTAAACTTCCTAACTTCCACAGGAAGCTAGAAAAAAACAAGACATAATACAAACTTCACCTTAGACTTCATTGTCATATAAACTAGTTCAGAGAGGGACAAGTGAGATACCTTTTAAATGACGCTTAATCCTCGCTAGTGTCATCCTTGTCGCTCCATATTTGGATTTGCGGGATGGTGAACCTATTTAAGAAGAACAAACTAACAAAGAGAGAGAGAATATATATATATATATATATATTCCAATGAATTATATGTATAAGATCAAGGAGTTATACAATAAAAGTCAAGACACCTTTATAGGGAAGAAATGTATTGATGCATTATATTAAAATGGAAAGTGGAGAATAAAACCCATGCCTTGATGTTGCAAGGTCCCTTTCAATGGCTCTTTTCTCCAACACACACACCTTTTCTCCAATTCCTTTAATGAAGAAGATCCACCATCTGACTTAGAGAGCTAAAGCAAAGCTAGCTCAAGTATAATCTATAGCAGAACTCTTCATGCATATGCAAGCCTTTGCAATCCTTAGCCTTTTCCATAAGATATCCCTCTTTATATAGGGTGAAAGAGGGATAGATGAGGACATTAGTATGATCCCACTAAATCAGAGAAGCGAGTAAGATCCAAATCGATCGGAGGCCACCTCATCTTCTAGAATATTCCCTTCTAGAACATTCACGAATTTTGACTTTTCCCTTGCTTAATCATTGTTGCACCCTATGCAAAGGCAACCTATGACGATGCTACAATCCATATTTGGTGTAGCGTGTGACGATAAAGCATCATTTCACCCCAAGTATAGAGAAGGGTGTGACGATCTCCCTTGTCATAGTTTTTAAGGAAGAAATGGTAAACCATTTTTCTCATGGAGAAAGTATCTTTTAGTGTTTTCAGGGAACATGGAAGTGAGTTATGCACATGTCGTCATGTTGGACCTTGACCAAGTGTTAATTGCTAAGTGCAAGTGGTAACTGTAATTGCTTTGTGCATACTGTGTGATGCTTGCAGAGCTAAGTGCAAGTGATTTTAAAAGACCATGGAAGGATTTGTGTTGTAACTGAGGGAAGGAGAATCTAGCGAGGTGCACAGATTTCCTATCCTCTACGGAGTAAGACCTCAAGGCTCTGTGCATGTAGTTTATTGACCAAAGATAATAAAAGAGAAGAAGAGTTGGTGGACGTAGCCCTAGGGTGGGGGTGAACCACGTATATCCTGTGTTGTGGTTGCTATGTGCTTTATGGTTGTTCTCTTGTCTATGTGATTGAATGCTTAGTGCACTGATGTATGTTTAGAAGAATTTAATATGGTATATTAGTGATGAATAACGTGAATAAATGCTAGATATGATCTATGTTTGTATGCTTAGTACTTGAGTCCATTGTATCTGTATAGATACTGCACTGATATGTTGTTAGGTTTTAGTTGCGCTGTAAACTAAGGCTGAATATTAACGAACTGTAACTGATAAGTGCTATGTTAAAGTGTTACAATCACAGATCTGTGTCCTAGCTAAGGTTGCATACACTGGATTCCTTCAACCACCCCTGCCTCTACCTCGAGTGAGACTTCATATGCTTTGTAGGTGTTGCCGAAAGGGTCGGTAGTTAGGGTTTTGTTGGTGCGTTGTTGTAGCGTTGAACCCTGGGTCTGCCCCTGTGCCAACAAATGGTTCCATTGCCAAGACATGAAACTGTGATTGCTGGGAACTGAGGTAAAGAAAAAGAGAAAGGCTCTGTGCGTATATATTCTATTGAAGTGCGCAGTATCTGACCTGAAACTGTGATTACTGGGAACTGAAGGAAAGAAAGAAAAGTATGTGCGTAGATATTTTGCCTTAGTGCACAGTATTCTACCTGACCTGTAAAGCTCTGTGCTAAGAAGAGAAGTCATATCTGAAGAAAAGAGGTAAGATCTCAAAGCTTTGTGCTCTGGTAAAGGTAAGAATATTGAAAAGTTTTATATCTGGAAGCTTTAAAAGTAAGAATAGTGAAATTTTTTAGATCTGGAAACATTGTGCTCTGCTGAAAGTAAGATTAGTGGAAATTTTTGTTTCAATTGTATGGATCTAGGTATGTTTGATAAATTTTATCCTAGTCTGAAAACTAGGGCACAACTAGAAGAGAGAAGGTTTGATATGAGTATATCTGATAGAAATAATGAAAGATATGTTATTCCTATGCATAGAAAGAATGTTTGGACTAACAGATGGATGCAAGATCCTAGAAAGAATTTTTTGCAGGTTAGCTACTATGATCCTAGTGCACAATATAGGAAAGGATGGGGATCATTTAAGAAAAAAAGAGGATTAACGCTTTGTTATAGTTGCAGAAGACCGAGACATCTTGCTAAGGAATACCCTGGAAGAAGACCTAGTTGTATTTTTCATAAAGCTATGTACCATGAAGTTTTAGATTGCCCTAGAATGATTGCTAAGCTTGACAAAATGAATATGAGACAATAAAACCTTGAGGAAGGTCATGAAACTGAGACCATGGTAGAACCCCAGACAAAATCAGAGATTGTACTATTGCAAATGAAAGAAACCCTAAATGATCACAGAGATATCAACTTATTAGAGATCTTCAAAGAAAAAGAATGCATAGAATCAAGAATAGGAGACTTCAACATAGACTATGTTCTGGATGAGGAAACATAGGTAAATATCATGACAGAAATTACTTGGGAAGCTTTAGGAAAGCCTGATACGATTCCTTCATTAGGAGGAATAGGACTATTCAGGGGAAATTTGATAAACCTATGTGGAAGACTCACCTAGGTATATATGAGTGCTCATGGAGCTTTGACAGAGGAAGAATTTAAGGTTGTTAGATTCATTGAGAACAACGCTCCATTTACCATGTTATTAGGAAAAATATGGATCGAGAAAGATCAGACCATAAGAAAATAAGAGGAGGCTCGAGAATAGAAAAAGCATGAATTAAAAGATTTCATGACTAGGAGGATAGCACACTTGATTACAGAACAAGAGAACGGATCGAAGCTACTTAGAACCATAAAATTGGATCACGAAGTTGAAATAACACATGAAGATTCACAGACGTAGAGCACCTAACTCAGATAAAAAAGCAATATTACTCTCTAATCCTATGAAAGAATCTCAACAGCGTGAAGCTTCTATGCCAAAAGAAGACAAGAATAAGAATGGAAAAAGGAATACCGAGACAAAGATCACTAGGAATAAGGCTAGAAAAATTAGTAAGAAGAGAGAAAAGATCGAAAAATTACAGAAGGGCCTAGAGGGAACTTCGCAGAAGGAAGATTTGCAAAATTGGAACTTCGTCGGGATATCAGAACAACGCCCCATGGAACTTTGCCATGATGAAGAGATATGACCGTTGGAAGCATTATAACCATTGGACCGATGTTCCAGAATGGTTAGAACAACAATTATGACCATAAATCTCACCATCAGACCATTGGGACCACGCCGCAACGGACATAACTGCATTGATGTAAAACTTCTTATGCATTGGAGAGATTCATTACATTGTGTCTACTTAGCCCGTCAACTGTTGCACCGAGAACACTTTTGCAAATTATATCAGAGATAACAAGAGAACCCATTTCTACCCTGCTATGCTTAGTGAGATCAAAACCAATTTTATTTCTTTGAGAACTCATCCATCCACTCGAGTTTTCCAATCGAGAGCATGCATGTCGGACGAGCTCAACACTGTGGAGAAGTCAACCGAGGAATTTTTAATTGATTTGATGGCTGGGAGAGTGATTTCTACATGAGGTCAAGATTCATAGATGGGAGGACTGAAAGCCTCTCTTTCAAATGCTCTCGGATCCAAGCCATCTCAACCAGCAACAAAGAAGAGAAGCAAGCACAAATATGATCTAGCAAACGCGAAGTTAATCTCGACCATCTTACTTGACTACATCTCGCCTCTGGATGATGTGGTGAATCATGACAGTGTCTCGAGGGACTTTGATTAGACCATGGCTACTGTGTACCTTCCAAAGGGGATATGTGCAGTCAAGACACAACAAGATAAGATCGTGATGTTGAAGTTCAGTGACTTCGACCTAGGTGACTGCAAGAATTACATCGTGCTTGATCCTTACAAGTATTTGACCAGGATGAAGGGGAAGAACTTGAAAATAATCCCCCAGCCATGGATTATGAACCTCACACAGTCCACACTCTTGAATGTAATGAAAATCCCACTCTTTGGAAGGCACCAGGAGGTTAACGCGTGTGTTAATCTCTTTCTCTCATGTTACCATGGCAGCTATCTATGCCTAGATAAACGCATCATAGTCGATCTGACGTTGATCCATAGGATCACCAGGTTGAGCATGCAAGGACCTGGCCCGCAAGACTTCTACCCAGGGAAGGCTTCCAACTGTGCCCTAGCACAAAGAATTAAGGACACTTATGACAATGTAGAAAAGGGAACACGAGGCTACAAGGTAGCCTCCATCCAAAATGGCGTAGTGCGCCTAACCTGCCAGCTGATTGCAGGGAAGCTAGTAAGGAAGAACCAACCTAAACAAGTCACAGGATTTGTTGTTGACCTAGCCAAGAAATGTGTAGAAGGACTCCAGATGAACTGGGTGAAGCACTTGGTCAACCAGCTGGAATTAGACTACCTCGAAGCTCAGGATCAGGGCTATGAGTTCCACTTTAGCTGGATCCTGATCCTTATCGCATTTATCACTTGGGAAATGACAAAAGGTGTGAACTTCCCGGACATTGAGCCATTCGAGCCGCTCTCTGCGAAGTTCACCATGCTTTGGTACTCGAGAAATATGGGAAAACAGTGGCACTTGAACGCAGTCTTTCATACATATTATCTCCAATTGAAGAGAGTTATCAAAGCTTTCTCTTGCATGACATTGAACACCCTGCATCGGTTCCGACCCCTCATGAAGTTTCACATAGATCAAAACTTCACTTATATCACCATGCACACAGATGAGCACAACGAAGAGCTTCAATCGTACTACAAGATCATAGAGGAGGACCTTGAAGAGATGACCAAAGACTATTTTGTTGAACTCCTCATACTCCCAGACCTCGGATAAATGTCAGACCTTGAACTAATCGGAAGCCCTGAGACCAATCATGAAGCAAAGGATCTTCCTAGACCCAACAAAAGGAAGAGGATCGAGGATGTCCAAAACTTAAGCAGCACATCGGAAGGAACTTCTTCAGTATTACGTAGACGAGGGGGTGATGACGAAGTAGAAGAGATAGAGAGAAAAGAAGACCAATAGAAGAAAGGTGAAGTAACACCGCCTAGGGACCCCGCTGTTGAGGTTGATCCCTTGAAGAAAAGCAAGGTTTCTCCCATGAAACCCACTTCCCAAAATAAATCTAGAGAAACCTTGACTAAGATGCAGACTATGCTCACTATAGATGACTTCGACTTTATCATCGCAGCTGTAGTAGATGCCTCGCAGGATATCTTGAAGAAACATGAAGCCAAGCAGGAGAAGATGTATGATAGAATTGAGGTTGAAATAAGAGGGGTACAATAGGCCCTTCAATCCAACCGTGCAGTATCCACTGTACCCCCACCATCAGAAGCACCTGAGTTGGGAGATGAGCCTGCCCAACTCCATAGACTAGCTGATGCGACCGAAGCTTGCCTTCATCACACATAGGAAGAAACCGAACAGGCCATAGAGGCCCTAAATAAAGTACAAAAAGCAGTCATAGAGAAATGCCGAGTTACGAAGCAAGAGAAGGCTTCCCTCCAAACTAAGTTTGAATAAGAGAAAGCAAAGATCCAATAAGATAAAGAGTATTTGCTCGTAGAACAGGTGGGAGTAAAAGAAGAAGTCATAAGAGCACTTCGCTCTGTGACAGGTTTAGAAAAAAAGGAGGAAGACCCGGTGGAACATCAAGTAGAGTAGCTTGCGGAAGCTATCCAACAACTTCAATAGAGAATCATAGACCTCAAGCTATGAATAGTACCAAGTACCCCACAGGACATGCGGGATCAACGAGAAGCCACTGCCCAGAGCGCAGTCGAGAGGATCAGAGCTTTCACTCTGGAATGAAAATAGCTAAGTGCTTGTAGTGCATATAATTATGAGCGGCTCACTAAAGATACTGAGCTAAAGGTACTAGAGTCACAGCTCCAGGAGGAAAAGCAACAAGCAATAATAGTACATGCGCAGTTGAAGCTCCTGTCAGTAGTTGAAAGGATGAAGGGATCCCAAGAACAACACATTGCTCAACAACAGGTCCGCACCATTCAAAGCAAAGTCATGTAAGTGAATCAAAGGCTCCAACTAGTCCAGGATGAAGCTTGCCAACTATTTGAGGAGATTGAAGGCTGAGGCACAGATTTGGAACAAGTAGTTGCTGCAGTTGAACAACGTTTAGAGGGACCTATCAATGAAGTAGTCATCCAAGAGTTCACCGAGCAGGAGGCCCTGGCACAACAACAGGTTTAAGTAGCTCGAGCCAAGCTTGAGGCTTTTGAAGCATAACTACCTAGACCAGAGTGACTCGGGACGAGTCACATGTGAGTGTTGGGGGCCTGTTGGCCCTTGACCAAGTTTGAGGATCCTTGGTCATGTTTGACCTACTTTTGGGACTTCGACAGGCTGTCGAAGACGAAGTGTAAGTTGAAGTAGAGATCATGAGATCTTGACCCCTTTTTAGGGATTTTTGGGTTTTGGGCTTATGTAACAGGAATGGGGATGTCAGCCCATGGGTTTACCCATGTTTAGGCCCATTTTGTAATGTATAAATAGAAATCTAGGTGATGTAGGAAGTAGTTAGTTCAATCTATGTGATTGAAGGAGGGACAAGTATGTGATGCTAAGTTCTAAGTGTTAATTGATAATTGCAAGGGGTAACTGTAATTTATTTGTGCATACTGTGTGAGTCTTGCAGAGCTAAGTGCAAGTGATTGTAAGAGACCGTGGAAGGCTTTGTGTTGTAACTTAGGGAAGGAGGATCTAGCGAGGTGCACATATCTCCTGTCCTCTACAGAGTAAGACCTCAAGGCTCTGTGCATGTAGCTTATTGACTGAAGATAATAAAAGAGAAGAAGAGTTGGTGGACGTAGCCCCAGGGTGGGGGTGAACCATGTATATCCTGTGTCGTGGTTGGTATGTGCTTTATGGTTGTTCTCTTTTCTATGTGATTGAATGATTAGTGAACTGATGTATGTTTATAAGGATTTAATATGGTATCTTAGTGCCGAATAATGTGAATAAATGATAGATCTGATCTATGTTTGTATGCTTAGTACTTGAGTCTATTGGATCTGTATAAATCATGCGCTGATATGTTGTTAGGGTTTAGCTATGTCATAAACTAAGGCTGAATATTAACGAACTGTAACTACTAAGTGCTATGTTAAAGTGTTATAGTCATAGATCTGTGTCCCAGCTAAGGTTGTAGACACTGGAGTCCTACAACCACCTCTGCCTCTACCTCAGGTGAGACTTCATCTGCTTCACAGGTGTTGCTGAAAGGGCCGATAGTTAGGGTTTTGTTGGTGCATTGTTGTAGCGTTGAACCCTGGTTCTGCCCCTGTGCAAACATGTCAGTTGAGCACTGGGGTGACCAAAATAATGTGTAACATAATTCCCCCCAAAGTATGAAGTTGGAACCTGTGACAACTAAAATACTTTGTAGAATGTGTGTGTCGAAAACAAGGAGCACATCTGTCGAAAACCTTGAAACAATCAAGCATCTGCATAATAGTATACCATCTTCTGAGGTAGGAATTCCATACTCAGACTACAAGTGAGTTTAATCATAAGTTTCAAGTGATTCATGGCCACTAAACATACATTGTAGATCTGTGTCATCATGATTCAACATAGCCACGAGAAATACACTGTGGATATATGCTCTTTAAAGAATTGAAATTTGGACATAGCCACGAGACATACACAACAGATCTATGTGTTAGTACAAACTTATGAATACTCTGTCGCAACCTGGACCAATATGATGAGATCCAGGGTCTTCATTTCCATCGTCTCTAAGTATGAATCTAGCTATGTGATTATAGGTGTTGAAGTCAAACATGGTAGAAAGCACTTGATTACCGGTCATTAATGAAAACTGTTAACAAGTGCGAGGGAAATCATCATTGATTTCAATAAATCCCAAGGTACTCTAGTACAATGCAACGAAATTGAATGAATGAGTTGAAGTCGAGCACTCGATGGAATCTTCCAATTAGAGGCCAATGATGTGAACCCACTATTGAAAGCGAAGAGACCTTCCATTGAGGCATGCATGCTCCAAGGTACTAATGTGATTTCTAGGTCCTGTTCTCGGATAATGAGTTGACGTCGACAGGAAAAGACTCGTCATAAGAGGGCCTTAATGTATCCCCCATCAATGACACAAAATATGTAACAGATTTGAATTAGATCATATTATGAAGTGATTCGAAACTGACTCAGGGAAGGCTAACATGGTAGAAAATTTATAACTGCAAATAGCCAACTCAATAGAAGGCTTGTTTAGGTTGGACTTCTCTTGAACATATGAACGACATGACAATTGTCTTGGAATCATTGACTCAAGGAGGCCCAACATATGAACTTGTGTATGGTCAAATGAGAGACAAATGGATTTCCCCACCTAGATACAGTGATGAAGGGGGGTGTCATGTTCAAGAGTGACTTTACTGCCACTAACACAGATACAGATACACATTTCTTTCCCAATTCCCCCCCACCATTTCTAGCGAGTACCTCTTTATTTTTACGCAAGCTTGAGGAGGATAACATATGCTTGTAATGTAAGCTCATCCTTCGGATGAGTACCTCAGAGTATGCTTAATGAACCCTAAGAAGGAGTGGTTTGATCCCATAGGGGGGCCTTTCGATGCTTGTTTTATGAGTCCAAATAAAAAAAACTCTGGGGTTTTTCATGCTTAGAGAGTCTGAAAAAAACTTAAAGAGAACTCCATAATGTAATTTTTCGCAAGTTATTTTGAAGAGACAGAAAAATAGATAATCTACCGCTCATCAGACATTTTTTTCAAATACTTTTACGAGTGTGAAAAGAACAAGGTCGCTCGACTATCTTTTTTTGTTTAGGGAGCTTGAAAAGAGCTTAAAGGATACTCCATAGGGTTCGTTTTTCATATTACCAATGTGAGTTCGAAAAAATGATAAAAGGTTACTCGATTGCATTCTCATGGTTTCATGAGCATGAGAAAGAATTAAGACTGTGCTCAGAGTTTTTCCTAAAAAACCCTAAAAGCATATGTACATAAGAAAAAAACACAAAAACAACAAAAAATGGTGGATCCCTGTCAAACATCTCATCCTTAGATCTTTCAATTTGTAATAGAAAACACTTTGCGAAGTTGGTTAGACTTTAGGGCATAGGTAAAATTAAAAAAATAATTTAATTTGCAATAAAATATGGTAAAAAGTAATAAAGTAGGTCAAAACAATCCATTTACCATTTCATTTTGCAATTTCATCCAAATAGTGCCCAAAACCCTCTTTTTCTTCCAAATTTCAAGTGTCGATTCTGGAGCACCTGGTGGACCATTTCACAAACCTCTTCCGTCAAAAAGGTAATCTCTTGCCCCTTTCTCTTTTCATGGTTTAAAATTTCATTTTATTGGTTTAATTTTGAGTTTAGGTCAATTTTTTGGAGGTCATTGCACTTTGAGATCGTCACATGCTCACAATATCGTGAACTGCGACGATCTCAAATCGCTGCAGGGGACTCAAATCTAGGGTGCGACGACGTCTCTATACGTAAAATCAAATCCCTGCGATGACCACAACTCAATTTTTGAAAAGAAAAAATGAGTTAGGAAAAATTCCAAGATTTGTTTTTTTATGACTCTAATCATCTTTTGATGTTACTTGGTAGGTTTTCCTTAGTAAAAATGCTCGACTGGAGGGAACAAGAGCATGAGGAAGAACACTATTTTTCTAGGGATGACCCAGGCACTATCATGGCACTCTAGGAGTGTGGTTTACTCAATTTCTTCAAAATTCAGGGCATGAGAGCCCAACTGAGATTGCTGGAGTATCTATTCCACATGTGGGATGTAAATGAACAATCCTTTCACGTGGGTGTGCATACACGCACCTTGGATATAGATGAAATTTAATTTCTAATGGGGTTATATCACTGAGGATCTTGGGTATCACTCTCGAGAAGCAGGGGTAGGGGAGAACCCATGGATTACTATGTTGCACACCATTATGTGCTAGGTACGAAAAACTATAGTGGAAAGGTTTCCATTAGGGATGTTCATGATTTACCATTGAGAACCATCCTCTATACTATCACCAGGATGGCAGGGAGTGTGGATCCCCACATGTCTTTGCAAAGCCACTTTCAATATGCCATAGAGTGTATGGAGCCCCTGGTCTACAATTGGTACGAGGATGTCTTTAAGAACATGAAAAAGAAACTGACAAAGTGTTGGAATGGTCGGTTGAAACAATTTGGTTATGGATCCATTTTAGTGTCCTTCTTCCTGGAGAGGGTCCCCATCTTACATCTATAGGTGGAGTGGGGCATACCTACTCCACAATACCCACAGATGAAAACATGGGTGGATTTGATGGCTCGTCACGGTGGCATGCCTATCGTCAAGTATGACGAAGCTTTCTTCCAGTGGCTGAGAGATAAACTAATCATGGTGGAGGATTATTCTTACGTCGGGATAGACTTCCATGGAGATCCTGACTTAGCTCTTTCTGAGGGATCTCAGTGGCCAAACATAGGTAAGAAGGAAATTTTCATTATATGATGTTTTTGATATTTTAATTATATAAAATGTTTTTTGTCATTTATCCAAGACTAATCAAGTGCTCTCAATAATGCAGATGTGGCACCTTATTTTTCTCCGGGATCATCTCCCATTCAGAGGCAAGGAGAGATAGGTTCTATGGCGGGTCAAGGATTTGTTGCCGAGGATATCAAGGAGATCGAGCAGAACCTAGAGGGATTAACCATGAACATCCATGATATCATGGTGGACGAAATTCCTCGTCGCTACCAGTGCCATACAGTTGGAGTATCGACATCTATTGGTCGACTGCTCCGTAGAGTAGCACAAGCAGTTGTTTATTACAATGAGCAAAATCCTTGATTCTTTTGTATATTAAGCCATGAGATTCACTCTTTTGATATTTTGGTCTTTGGATAAACACTTTTTGTAACTTTTTTGTATTAATATAAAGTTCCTACCGGCTTACTTTTTTTTTTTTTTTTTTAAATGTGTGTTTGGATTTATGAATGTCTCAAAGTTTTGTCTAACACATAATTAGCCAATGCATCTTTCAATGTGTTTAGACATCTAGGAATATGTTTATACTCAATATAATCAAAATGTATTTCCAAGAGGTGAATTCTTAAGTATACCTGTAACAAAGTAGGACTTCAGATGGAATAAACGTTACTCAATTGCAACACTACTAACTGTGAATCAAGTTGTACAAAAATATGACATATGCCAAATGAAATGGCGTCATTTAGTAATTTGATAATTGCACTATATTCCGCAATATTATTAGTTGCACGACCAAGGAAAACACCATGTAGACTGATCAACTCATCCGTAGGTGCATAGATTTCCCATGCAACAGATGCTAGGTTTTGAGTTCTGCGACTAGCACCATCAACAAAGATGATATAGGGTAGCGAATACACTGGCATATGGAAACCAAGAACAATTCAAGGTAAACAACTAAAAGGAGAAACAAAAACAAAAAAAACACACTAGAGTATGATACACTAAAAATACACAACACTCATGCAAAAATAGTTTAAGCATAGTACTTCTTCAAGTAAATCCCATTTCTAGGTTCACTCAAAGGAATTCCATCATAATCTACTAGCTCATAAGCCCATTTCTCCAACACTCATTTCATAATATAAGGGCCATGTCACATGGGCTCAAATTTACTGGCCCCTAATAAGTCACAATCCTGCTCGTAAAAAAGAACAAAATCACCCTCAGAAAAAACATGTGGTTTAACATGCTTGTCATATTAAGCTTTGGAATGCTTCTTCTGAGTTTCAATGACTAAGGAAACATCACGGTGAGTCTCATCTAATTGCATCAAATACAAGAGACGTCCCTCTTCAGCTGAGGTGTTAGGGAGAAGTTAGACAACTAGTTTCAAAGATGGTATTTCGCATTCAACTGGAAGAATAACTTCAATACCATATACTAACTAGAAAGGTGTGAACCTTGTGGCAGATTTAACAGATGTCTGATAGGCCCATAATGTCGAGAAGAGCATTATGTGCCAACTTGAGTAAGGTGATGAGTTTTCATGTTGAGGACCTAACTTCTCGATAAGTTCAGACATTATGAAATTACAAAAATGACTACCATGGTCAGTGACGATGGCTTGAGGGACACCAAATCTAGTAACAATATGATTGAATATGAACAATGTTGTATTTTTCCTGGTGTTATCAAATGTAGGCATCGCCTCGACCCATTTAGTATAATAATCCATGGCTACGATAATGTATCCATGCCCCCCGTCCGAGTGAGGGTTACATGTCATGAAGTCAATGCCCCATTTAGCGAATGGACCAACAGAAACTACAGGGTAAAGAGGAGAGGTTGAGATAGGATCTTATTGTTATATGTTTGACAAGCGTGACATTTCTGGACGACAATAATGCAATCTTTAAAAAATGATGGAAAGAAGTAACCAACTCGTAAGATATTTTGGGCAGTGGCATACCCAGACAATGACCGCCACATGCTCCATAATGACAGTCATTGACAGCTTTCTCAGCTTCATCATAGGTTAGATAACATTGAAATATGAAATCAATACCATGATGGAAAAGGGTAACACCAAGGATAATATATTAATGGGCTTGATACCAAATACGACGACGATCTACACTAGAAAGATCAAGCCGAAATGTTTGGGTTTGGAGATAAATGATAATGTTTCCATACCATATGTTGTTGTAACTGATCAAAAAGAGAGATTCATCAGGAAATGAATCCTCTTCCACCATTTCTGTCTCAGTAGAGGGAAGTTCATATATCAACTCGACAAAAACCGAAAATTTCTTTGATTTGGCATGCTCAAATTCCAAATCAAACTCATGGAGAATCACTATCCATTTGGAGTATTCCCCCACCAACAATTGTCGAGTAAGGATGTGTTGCATAGGGTTGCCATTATAAATGACCGTGGTTCTATGCAATAATATATAATGATGAAAACGTTGAACAGATTCCAAGGCCAGTTTCTCCACATGCAAGTATTTGGTTTTGGTGGTCGTGAGACTCTGACTCAAATCGTAGATAACATGTTCATCATGCGAATCATCCTATTGTACTAGAACCATAGAGATGGTAGAGTCCGAAGCAACTAAGTATAAGAAATAATATTAACTATAATCAGGTGGAAATAAGAGTGGTGTATGGGTTAAGGCAAGTTTCAAAGCTTCAAAGGCTTTGTTGGCAGTGTCATCCCATACAAAATCGTGACCCATTTTAAGAAGTTGAGTAAAACATTTCGTTAATTCAACATAATTGGGGATGAATCGACGTAAAATTTTTTCCTTCCCTTGCAAACTTTGGATTTGGTGTAATGTAGAAGGAGGAGGCAGATTGAGAATAGATTCAACCTTCAGAAGGTCCACCTTAATTCCATGTGTAGAAACGATAAAAACAAGAATTCATCTAGACTCCACACAAAAAATGCATTTATGTGTATTCAATCGTATGCGATAATAGCGACAGCATAGGAAAATGGCCCGAAAATGTGTCGGGTGATCTTGATGACGCACATAATGCACCGGTAAATCATCGTGGTAAGGTTGTACAATGTTCTTAATATCATGAAAAGCATAAGACATAACACGTTGAAAATTCACACTAGTGTTCTTGAGACCAAAAGGTAGTTTCTGGTATGCGAAGGTTCACTAACGAAAAATAAAATCAGTCTTATGTTGATCCGCAGGTAAAATATTGATTTGATTATAGCCAGATAAACCATCCATCAAAGAGAAGATTTCACTCCTGGCGCAGCCGCCAATGATATGGTCAACAAAAGGGGTTGGATAATTATCTTTGGTACAAGCCTTTTTGATATCCCTATAATCTAAACAAACATGGATCATGCCTTGTTTCTTTGTAACCAAAACAAGATTAGAGACTCAATCAGTCAAATCCACAGGATAGACAAAACTGACTTTAAGAAGTTTTTCAACTTCGAGTTTAATAAGAGAATATTTACGTGGATGTACTAGGTGAAGTCTCTGTCGAATGGGTTTAGTGTTCGGGTAAGTCTTAATTTCATGTACAACAATATCTGGATCAATTCCAGGCATTTCTTCGTAACTCTAGGAAAAAAATGTCACAAAATTCTTGGAAAAGAGCTTTGTAAATTCGGATCTCATCAGTAATACATGAGGCATCAATGTGAACATTTTCCATGACTCTGGGTTTAATCGAAATATCTATAGGGATGGTGGGTGAAATTTTACCCAAGTTCCCTTCATACATAACATCGTGTATTGGTTCAAGAACATGGGAAATAAGAACAACATTAGACGGATTCAAAATCCGTTGGTAACTCTCTATGGTATCGGGTTCCAAGAAGAGAACAGAATGATCATGCCCATCGTCCCATGGGGTATCTTCCATAGACATGATTTTCATGATCATCTCATTGGTGTGAAAAACTACATGAAATGGATCCGGAGATGTGTCTAAGAGAGAATGAGGAGAAGGGGTTTTCGATTGAATAGCTTGATAATCCAATTCCACCAGAATTAAAGGCATTTTGTCACCATAACGAAGACATTCGTCAAAGCTAGGTACTATCCAAGGGTTATAAAACTCAGAGATTTCACCAACAGTGATTGATATCATGCTAATCGAAGTGACAAAAGGAGTAGGAATATTGGGTGGTGGAATGGGGAATGCCCCCATTAACGATGAATCCTTTAGAAGACCCACACCGACATTCTCATAACTGAGAGGTGTTTTCACGGTACGTTACTAGTTCATGAATTGGAATTAAAGAAGGCAAGTTGATCGATAGTAACAACTTTTCCCTTGTGAGGGAAATATATCACACAGAAAGGAGTATAAACAACTGCACACATGGAATCAATCCAACTATGTCCAAGTAGAAGGTTGTAATCAAGAGGTGCATTAAAGACCTCAACCTCAATAGTAACCGCTTTTCCTTCTAATGTAATAGAAAATGAAGGAAGAACACCATAAGGCTTAAATCCTGTACCATTAAATGATTTTAGAGTATTGTGTGACTCGGTAAGGGTAGGAGAGCCAATGGCTTTCCAACAAGTGACAAACATGATGCAAGTCGAGGCTCCTTCATTAATAACGGTTCGACAAATATTCTTATTTTACACAATAAATTGTATTTGAAACGCTAATTAAGGAGGAAGCATTCGAATATGATCTTCCAAGTAAAATATTATCAAGCTCATATCGGTAGGATCAATTCCACCAATAGCCTTTAACAGTGCCTTCCATTGTGTAGGACAAATTTGAAGGACTTTGAGAGCTGACATCACAGAAGGTGCCTACGCAAGATCTTCTACAATATTGTAGTTTTGAGCAGCACATGCGTGAGACAAATAACTGTATTTAGACTCGGTCGTTTGATATGAAGAGGACCATTGGGAGGTGAAGTCGATGGAGGATGTTGAACCAATGGAGGTGGTGAATCACTAACTTTCTCTTTCAAAGGAGAATAATCTTTGGCTCGAGTACGGACTGCAACTTCCTTCTTCTTGGAGTCACCAATACACATAAGTACATAAGATGTGGTAGAGGGAGAAGGTTGGTCATGAATGACCAATTGTGCTTTTTGCTTAGAAGGAAAAGGTTGTGACAAAACGATGGGTGTAGGAGGTGTCCCAGTCTCTTAACTTAGTAACCTCATCACATCATGGAAAATATTTCGTATAATGATCCTCACAACAGATAAGACAAGGATAACGAGGTTTGTGATTTTATTTGTCAGCAGTAGGCCGAGTCTTGGGTTTATCGGATTGTTGATTATTATTTTTGTCCTATTTATTCTTACCCTTCCCTTTCTTTTTATTTTTATTTTTACTGGTAGGTGTATATTGAACTGAATTAACCTTAGAAGTTTTACCGGGAGAAGGAGTCGGAGGAGGAGTATTTTTTACATTAGCAGTAGTAGACTTGGGATTGTAATGACTGTCTTGTTTAGACTGAGTCTCAGCATGAAAAGTGCTAATCACACCATCAATAACATGAGAAGCTATTGGAGGTGTTGGGTTTGGATTTGTATATGGGATAGGAGCATCATGGATCAAGTCATATAGTGTGCCCGTTTGTGAATAAACGAGATCCAAATATTGAGCACGACTAATCTCCTGCTCTTTAGTGATGAAACCACCCATGGAAACATCACAGGCCATAGGAACAATGAGTGACTTGGTAAACCACTCGGCCAATAGTTGATCATGAAGGGGAACTTTTATTAAGCATCTTATCCTCCTCCACTCATGAATATGATCGAAAATGTGAGTAGATGAGGATTGTTTAAATGAGCTCAAAATTTCGGTTCCTGTCTCATATTGGATCGGTAGCTGGTAATGCGTTAAAAAACCCAAAGCTAAGGTGTTGAAGTCATTGAAAAATCCTTGTGGAAATTCAATATACAATTTGGCTACCGAACCCGTAAGAGTTTGTTGGAAAAGACTTAATCTAATGGAGTCATCCATCAAGGAGTTGGATGAACACCAAAGATGGAAAGTCATGACATGATTATTTGGGTATTCCCCTGATCGAATGTCAAACTTAGGAATGTATGATGGTAAATTGGCAGGTATGACTGACCAATAAGGAGAATGAAAGATAGGATCGTTTAAAATCCTAGATAAATTTGGTAAATCCAAAGTAGAAAGAAATGACAGCTGCCTGTTCACTTGAGGAAACTAGTAATTTTGAGGAGGTAGTCTCGTAGGTATACCAGTAGGACCATAAGCAGTCTGTAGATAGTTAGAGGGTCCCGTCAAATTCGGTGGTGGAGGGTTTTGAGTCAAATAGCCAACTTGGGTTGGTTGATTGGGTAATATTCGTTGGGAAGGATCATTATACTGAAAACCTTGACCCCAGGTAGGATTCATAGAACCTGGATATGGTTTCCTGGGATTAGGGGGTATAAAAGAATTATTTTGAGGAGGTTTCCCCCCAGGCTATTGTTGATTTCCTCAGAAAGGAAAATTCCAAGGTTGAGACTTTAATCCAGGGGTATAATTCTTGTACATTGGGTTATGACCCCCAACTTGAGGTCCCCCCCCAACTTGAGGTTGCCCCGCAACTTGAGATGACCCTCCAGTTTGAGGTTGACCTCCAACAGGAATTTGAAAACCAAAAGAGACATAATGACTTATTCCTCCAACTTGATTGGAGCTATTGGGGTTAGGATGATTAGATCCTCCAGGTGAAGGTGGAGGAGGAATTCTATGCCCCCCGGAGAGAACCTGGGTAGGTGTAGGAACAAAACTACTAGCAACATTATACCCAGGAGGAACAAAAGGATTAGGCCCTCCGGATGGATTCTGGGCAGGGTTAGCAATAGAAGTATTTAGAGCATGATATCGAGGTGGAATTGACAGATTTGATCTAAGCGGAAGTGGTGTTCCAATAAGGTCTTTGTTGGGTATGTGTTATATTCTTTGCATGAGTAGTAGTGTCTGAGCGCTTGCTTCGGGCGCGCAGGGGGGTTAGAGGGGGGTGCAGGGGGGAGGATCTCCCCGCGCGGTGGTTCGGGGGCAGCGCCTCTGATTTTTTTTTTTTCGGGCCGGCATATTTTCGCCGGGCCGAGCCGACATATTTTCGCCGAACCGACATATTTCCGGGACGACATATTTCCGGGATGACATATTTCCGGGACCACATGATATTAGGTGGTTTTTCGGCACATGGTTTTTTGCCGATGGTTTTCTATTTCC
>ML777547.1:127449-155457 GCA_009831015.1 Picea engelmannii
GAGAGCTTGAGAGCTGACGGGTTTGGGAAACCTGTGAGAGCTGACTGGTTTGGGAAACCTGTGAGAGCTGACTGGTTTGGGAAACCAAGTACACTCTAGAACTGTCCTTGTGGATTCATAGCCCTGGCTTGGGGGTGACACAACTATTGATATTTGGAGCAGTGGTGTCTATGGTTGGGTGGAATTTCCTTGGTCTGAAGCCAATTGGTGTCATCTTTCATAAAGATAAGTTCTCTCTTTTATGGTTTCATTTACATGTATTTGAATTTTATTTCTGTTGTATATTTAATTATTGTTTAATTCAATCTTTAGACTATGCATGCTTGATGTTTAATGTTGTGCATGTCATTAAAGCCTTTTATTTTATGCATCCTTAAATAATAAAAAGGTATCGGTAGGAGAAAGAAGTCCAAGTGCGGGGTTGAAGTTAGCGTACCCTGGCCTGTGGGTGGTTGGGTATGTTACAGTTTGGTATCCAAGATTTTGGTTGAAACACTAGGACGATATCTGCTGGGTCTGTTGGTCAGAGTCTCGGGGTCGAGATCGAATGCTGATCATGAAGTAGAAAAGATTAGGAGGAATGGCATTGCAGAATATACGTAGGATATAGAATGTCAGATACCCGTGGAAAAGGGTTCGAAGGATCGTGACCGTCCCCTTCGAATTCAGGAGTGATCGCCACTATAGGATCATGAGAGATCCGGGATCATTGGATCGAAGGACAGGTGAATAGGGGTCATCTGATGTAAAGGAAGCAAGGGTTAAGGTCACCACCGTCATATCCCATTGGAAAGAGAGATCAACGGACAACAGGAATTGCAAGGAACCAAGTAGCATGGGAGATAATTTCCCAAGGCAGTCTCGCAATCCAAACCATGGTTTCCCCAAGGGGTTACATGTCAGCATCAAGAGAATTGTGGGGCGAAAATCAGGTTACACCAAACCACCGATGTGTGCCCCTGCAATTTGAAAGGCATGTAGTGACATGACATGTTGGTACTCGAGTGACAAACCTCCGAAGAGAAGAAGTAGCTGGGGACCGTTGATCTATAGGAGGGCACGCGTCAATCGATCGTGTGCTCTGGGTAAAAGAACTTCAAGAAAAGGTGAGCAGGATAAGTTGAGAATTGATGTTTCCAAACCCTAGAGTTTCGAAGTGAATCTCAGTCATCTAATCCAGGAGGACACGCTGCAGAAATCTACGCACTTCCAAGGAAAGCGAAGGTTGAGAGTTGAGTTCTCCGAAGTATGAAGACCTGAAAATATCTCGTCCATCGATATGCTGAGAGAAACACATCACCAGATCCAGGGCTTCAGATAAAATCCAGTGGGGCCAGGCAAGTTTTGAAAACTAAGAATTCTGAAACCCGAAGACCTGAAAGGATCTCAGTCGTTGATTTTCCAAGAGCCACGCGTCACCAGATCCAGGGCTTCAGATAAAAGCCAATGGAGCCAGATAAGTTTTGAAATATGGCGCCAGTTCAGGAATTCAAAGTTCAAGAGAATGTGAAGGGTGTTAGTGTTGAAACTCCCAAAGCCCTAAGTCCTAAAGCCCGAAGAGCCAAAGTGGTGGGGCACAATTCTGAAGTGATGTGGCTTGTGGATGCTACTTGGGATGACGTGGACACATGGGATGTGTGTCACGTGTCTGTAATATTTGAACATTTTAGGTATTGATGATTAGAACGTGACACGTGTCACCTGCCTGATTGGGCCAAGTGTCTGCTTCCAGTATTTTGCGACGTGGTCAAAAATCGTGCAATCTAGAGACTGGGCACTCTAGAGGGGAAATATGTGACAGGTTGCATTGGGTCGAAAACTCCCGAAGGCCGCAGTACATATTTACCGTTAATTCCAGAAGACACATGTCGAAGGATCATCAAATTTAGGTGAAAGCACTCCGGGAGAAAGTGCAGGAGGACATTTTGAAACTTCTGAATCCCGAAGAGCTAAAGTGATTCACAACCAATGATCTGTAGGAGGACACCCGTCGATAGATCATGAAATCCGGGTAAAAGTGTTCTGGGAGGAGGCAAGAGAGAAACGTTGGACTCCCAAAGCACGGATTCCCGAAGTGGATCTTGATCATTGGTCGTGAAAGAGAATGAGGATCCTTGATCTGGTCCTAGCTGAAAGTTCTGAAGTCCTGAAGCTCTAGACAAGCACTTTTTAAACTAAGCGTCGGGTTATGCCCGTGGTCATATGCAGATTGAGAGCTGAGGGAAGGAGGGCTAAGGAACGAATTGGTTGTCTTCGAGACAGAAAGGTTCTAAGGAAGTATTTAGCCGTGGTTTCTAGTCATGGTCACTTGGGAAGGTGGTTTGAAGGAAGCGCCTACGCAGGATGAAGTTCTGTGTCAGCCAAGGATAACAGGACATTGTTATTTTCAGAGAATGGGGATATGAGCTCCATGAACAAAAAAAAGAAAAGAGGAAAGAAACCTATAGCATGGTTTGGAAATTTTCTTTATCATATGCATAATTCTAAAAAAATGGTCACTTGCACATTTTTTAGAATTAAGGGGCTGAAACACATCATCTCAGGATGCATATTGAGGAAATGGAAGAAGGCAGAGGAGCCTCCAGTCATGATAAGGAGGCCAAAGGCCAGAATACCATAGTTGGTAATGTAGTACAAAGTCCAAGGAAAAAGGAGAGCATGAAACGTTAATAGAAATGGTAAGGAGCTTGAAGATGGAAGTGCAGAACAAGGAAAAAGGAGAGAATGAAACGTTAATAGAAATGGTAAGGAGCTTGAAGATGGAAGTGCAGAACTACAAAGAAGACAATGAGAGAATGATGAGAGAGAAAATCCAGATAAATGCTCAAGCGTTGCAGATCTTAAATCAGTTGCAGAGATAAATGAAGAAGGGATCAAAATCAAGACAAGAGGAAGAAGGAAGGTGCCATGAAAGAAGGGATGATCGTGGAAGAGCTGGTTATTCCAGAAGTGCCAACATAGATCATGGATGCCACTCACCTCCTTACAAAGAAGGAAAGTTTTATGCATCGGAATATCCGACAAGCAATCCAAAGGTGTCCCCTGTTAGACAACAAAGGAGGAAATCAGAGGTAGATAGTTTGCAAGGAGAGTTGAGGAAGCTCCTTGCAAACTATCTACCTCTGGTTTCCTCCTTTGTTGTCTAACTGTAAGGAGGATGGTTAAAGAGAAAGAGAGGATGATGTTGAAGCATGGCTGCTTGGGATCAGGAGATATTTTCAGTTGCATAACTATTCATCAGATCTGGAAGCTAGGATTTCCACCTACCATTTACACAGGAAAGTTGTAATGCGGTGGGACCAATTGAAGCAAGTGGAACATGTTAATGAAATAAGGATCACTTGGAATCATTTCAAGAAGTACTTCCAGAAGGAGTACCTCTCAGATCATTTCTATGACAAGAAAATGAAGGAGTTATTTGAACTCAGGTTGGGAAGCATGACTATGGAAGAATACGAGAAGAAGTTCTTGGGATTGTTAAAGTATGTCAGGTTCATTGGTGACGAGAAAGTGAAAATACAAATATTTCTAAGTGGAATGCCATCCTTTTATAAGGGAAATATCAAGTATAATGAACCCAAGACCTTGGTGGAGGCCATCAGGAAGGCTAAATACCTATATGAGCAAGGCCAGGGAAGAGAATCCCTGTAGAAATCTTGGAAGGAAAAGAAAAATGTGAAGTCTGATTAGAGGAGGAAAGGATTCAAGCCTCCCTTCAACATGAATGAGCCTAATAGAAATCATCAAGATCAGTATGGTAGGGGAGATTTCAAGAAGGAAGATTCCTTGGGAAAAAGGGGAAGACCACCAATCCAATGATGGAGATGCAAGGAAGATCACCTGTACAAGGATTGCCCACACTGAAAGGAAAAAGTGAATACTATGCACAACATCAAAGAGGCTACAACATTCAAAGATATGGGAATAATCTATGCATATTTAGATGATCAAAAATCATAGTACCAGTCCCATATGATCGAGGTGGAAGGTAAGATAATAAATCAACCTATTGCTATTTTGATTGATTAAAGAGCAAGTCATTGCTACATTGATCCTAAGATAGTGGATAGATTACATTTGGAGAAAATAAAACTTGGAAAATCAAGCTTGGTCCAGTTAGCCAGTGGAACCAAACGAAGAATCCATGACATGGTCAGAAGTTGTTCCATAAGTATTAATGGCGTGAATACTAGTACTGATATAAATATCATACCATTGGGGTCTTATGATATTCTGATTGGAATGGATTGGTTGGAAAAGAATCATGCTGTCGTAGATTGTCATAACAAGACATTTACATGTCTTGATGGAAATGGAAAATAAAGAACTGTGAAAGGAGTTTCAAGACCCATCTCTATAAGGGAGATTTCATCCTTATAACGAAAAAGATGTTTTAGAAAAAGGATGTCAACTATATGCAGCTCATGTGGAAGAGATAGATAATATAAAGGGGCCAAGCCTCGAAGATTTCTTGGTACTACAGGAATTTGAAGATGTATTCCAAGAAATACCTGGATTTACACCAAGAAGGGACATAGTTTTCTCAATTGATTTAGTGCCAGGAGCTACCCCGGTGTCAAAAACACCTTACAAAATGAGCTTTCCAGAGTTAAAGGAATTACAAATGCAGTTGGAGGAATTATTGAAGAAAGGGTACATACATCCAAGTGTTTCACCTTGGGGAGCACCAATACTTTTTGTCAAAAATAAGGATGGAACCTTGAGGCTGTGTATTGACTTCAGACAACTGAACAAGTACACTATAAAGAACAAGTATACTTTACCCAAAATTGATGACCTCTTTGATCAACTAAGAGGAGAAAATATATTTTCAAAGATTGACCTGAGGGGAGGATACCATCAGGTAAGAATCAAGGAAGAAGACATTCATAAGACAACCTTTAGGAACAAGTATGGGCATTATGAATTTGTAGTGGTGCCATTTGGACTAACCAATGCACCAACTATCTTCATGTGCTTAATGAATGGCATATTCAGAAATTATTTCGACAAGTTTGTCATAGTATTCCTGGATGACATACTTATCTATTCTAATTCTAAAGAGGAGCATGAACATCACTTAAGACTGGTATTTCAAGTACTGAGAGAACATCGGTTGTATGCCAAGTTGAGTAAGTGTTATTTTTATCAAAAGAAGATCCATTACTTGGGACACATTATTTTAGAACATGGCATAGCAGTAGATTTAGAGAAGATCGAAGCCATTAGAGGATGCCCAACACCCAGAAATGTGTGTCAGATCTTTTATAGGATTAGCTGGATACTACAAAAGGTTCATAGTAGGGTTCTCTAAGATTTCTCATCCGATCACTTCTTTGCAAAAGAAGGGAACTAAATTTGAATGGACACTCAAGTGTGAAAATAATTTTAATCTGTTGAAGGAATTACTTACTAGTGCACCTGTGTTAAAGATTGCTGACCCAAGAGAAATTTTTTTGTTATGCACAGACGCATGTAAGGAAGGACTTGAGGGAATCCTCACGCAAAATGGACATGTCATTGTATATGAGTCCAAAAATATTAAGGAACCTGAGAGGAAATATGCCACGCACGACTTGGAACTTGTTTCCATTGTTCACAACTTAAGGATGTGGAGGCATTATCTCATGGGGAAGAAATTTGAATTAAGGACAGACCAAATTGGTCTGGAGTATCTTTTTGAACAATTGACCTTGAATTCCAGAAAAACAAGATGGTTGGAATTTTTAAGTGAATATGACTTCGGTATCAAGCATATCAAGGGGAAGGAGAATGAATTTTTTGATGCACTTAGTTGGAGAGTGCATCTCATGCATGCTACTGTTGTTAGTATGCATCAGTCAGACTTGAAGAGAAAAATTTTAGATCGTCTTGTTATAGACCAACATTACCTACAAGTAAAGGAAAACTTACAACAAGGATATGTACAACACAAAATAAAGGAGTATGAGATAAAGGAAGATGGATTACTCATGCATAAAAATATAATCTATGTTCCTAGTTCTGGAGAACTGGAGAATGTGGTACTGAAGGAAGTGCATGATGTTCCTTATGCTGGACATCCCGATTGCCAGAAAACAATTACAACAGTAAGAAGACAACTATTTTGGCCGGGAATGAAGAAGGATTTTGCTGATTACATCGCTCGATGTATAGAATGTCAGAAGGTGAAGGCTAAGCATAGGGACCCATCGGGTTTGTTGTATCCATTGTCAATTCCAGAGAAGAAATGGGAAGTGATCACCATGGATTTCATCACAGGATTAAACATAATGAATAAGAAACATGATTCAATCATGGTGGTGGTTTAAAAATTAACAAATGATGCTCATTTTGTGCCTGTGAAGACAACTCATACAATGGCTAGTATTGCAGAAATTTTCATGAAGGAAATTTCTAGGTTGCATGGGATACCTAGGACAATTGTCTTGGACAAAGATACACAGTTTACCTCCAACTGCTGGAGGGGATTGTTTAAATTATTTGGCACAAGCCTCAACTTTAGCACAACATATCATCCCTAGACAAATGGGTAGATAGAGAGATTCAATCGAATAATTGAAGACATGTTGAGAATGTATGTGATGGATAAGCCATTTAAGTGGGAAGATTACTTACACTTGGTTGAGTTTTCATATAATAATGGGTATCAAGATTCATTGAGAATGAGCCCATTTGAAGCCTTGTACGGTAGGAAATGAGATACTCCAGTAGCTGGGACAACCCAGCAGATAGAGTGGTACTTGGGCTAGAGTTGCTCAAGGACATGGAATACCGGGTGGTTAAGATCAAGCATAATTTAAAGAAATCTCAGGATAGACAAAAGGTTTATGCAGACAAGAACAAGACAACTAGAGAATTTAAAGTAGTGGAGCATGTACTTTTGAAAGTGAAGCCCAAGAAAATCTCTTTGAAATTGGGTAGTTGTACAAATATGGCAGCCAGATTATGTGGTCCATTTGAAATATTGGACATAATAGGGCTAGTTGCATACATGATTTCATTACCTGCTACCATGAATGTGCATAATGTATTTCATGTATCTTTACTAAATAAATATGTACATGATCCTAACCATGATATTTATTGGCATCTGATTCAGGTAGAGACAGAGGCAAATTTTCAGGTTCAACCAGTGCGGTTATTGGACAAAAATGTCAAAATGATTTGGAATCGAGTTATAGAGCTGGTAAAAGTTCAATGGACCTACTACCTGGGAGCATGAAGATGCCATGTGGGCAGAGTAGCTGCAATGTTTTTAATAAATTTGAGATTTTGATCTCTATTTTGTATATGCACTGAGGACAATGCCAAAATAAGGGGGAGGGGATGTAACACCCTAGGTTTTGAACCCCCATTTAAAATAATGTATTGTTACAATGCTGAGAGGCCAGAGTGCCCAAATAATTATTAAAAGGCCAGTGTGCCCAAGACATGCAATGTTTTGATCATTATTAATAATAAACACATCGCTAGCTACTAGATGGACAAGGAATAGAGTTATAGGGGGCTATGATTCCACAAGAGAGGGGGCTTGAGGGGCTAAGTGTTTAATCCTATTGTTAATTACCCTTTTTGTCTAAGGGAGGGGATCAATTACGTGAGCTTCTTGAGGAAGGCCAGGAGGTTCTTGATTTCCCCACGAAGTTACTTAAACCCGCCTCTAGTCTGATGGGGGGGTTGGTCATGGGATCGTTCATTCCTTCACTTCTGCATTCACACCATTCTACCGCTCATGCACTTTCATGCACACATTTTCATGCACCACTTACCCATTCATTGATCCATCCTCACCTGTGTCTACGTCTTGACTCGAGAAGGGATTTGAACTACTAAATATTAGCCATGGTATAGTTGGTTGTAGTGGTCACCGGTGCGATCCAGCTGTGACTCGAGGCCATATGTATGAGATGAATTGATCTGTGTCCAACGTTGTTCACAACTGCGAGTTCTGAGAGTTCCAACATTGAGATTCTGGACCAATTGCACTGGAGCCTGAATAAGGAGAAGGACTGCCTTAGGAACTGCGTGGAAGAGAAGGGTAGAGGTCTGTTCTCTTGGGTGGTGCAAGATGGGTAGAAGAGAGTTGGGTACTTGGATTGATGTGAGAGTTGGGAATCCTATGAGAGCTTGAGAGTTGTCTAGTCTAGTTTGGGAAACATGTGAGAGTTGACCGGTTTGGGAACCCAAGTACACTCTGGAAACGTCCTTGTGGATTCGTAGCCTTGGCTCGGGGGTGACACTGTTGTTGAGATTTGGAGCAGTGGTGTCTACAGTTGGGTGGAACTTCCTTGGTCTGCAACCAGTTGGTTTCATCTTTAATAAAGATAATTGCTCTTTGTTATGGTTTGATTTACATGTATTTGAATGTTATTTCTGTTGTATATTTAATTATCATTTAATTGAATATTTATACTATGCATGCTTGTTGTTTACTATTGTGCATGTCGTTAAAGCCTTTTATTTTATGCATACTTAAATAATAATAAGGTATCAGTAAGAGAAAGAAGTCCAAGTGTGGGATTGAAGGTAGCATACCCTGGCATGTGGGTGGCTGGGTATGTTACAGAAGTAAAAGATGAAATTTACAAAGCTTATGAATAAGACTCTCAATCCTTGAAAATCAATCAAATCTAGGCTTAAAATATGTAATCCAATCATTCACCAAAGCTAAAAGTTCATCCCAGGCAATGAAGACAAATATGGCCAAAGAAAAGAAAATTGACTGTCACTCAAACAATTCCTACAGAAATCGTCGCAGGCTATAGAAAGGTATAGTGCGGCGATGTAGGATCATCATAGGCTATCAGCAAGGCACAATGTGATGTCGTGACCCTAGTCTACAAAATCAGAGTGCGACGATAAAGAATTGTCACAGGCTAAAAATATGACACAATGCGACGATGTATGAATATAAAGAAAATTTGGAAGAATGACAAAATTTTTCAATGAACCTTCAGGACCAGGGAGTCAAGATGGATCACCCACAGATTTAGAGAATGAAATTGATCAAAAGAAGGCAGGCTAAAAGAAAATAAGAAGAAAAAAACCAAAATAGGTCATATCCCTAGTATGGTCGCCAATTCTTTTATTGGACAAATCGGTAAGTGCGGACACAAACTAATCTCCCTAACTTCCATAAGCAGCTAGAAAAAAACAAGATAGAATACAAACTTCACCTTAGACTTCATTGTCATATAAACTAGTTCAGAGAGGGACAAGTGACATACCTTTTAAATGTCTCTTGATCCTCGCTAGTGTTGTCTTTGTCACTCCATCTTTCGATTTGCAGTATGGTGAACCTGTTTAAGAAGCACAAACCAAAAAAGAGAGAGAACAAAGATATATATATTCCAATGAATTCTATGTATAAGATCAAGGAGTTATAGAATAAAAGTCAAGACACCTTTATAGGGAAGAAATGTATTGCTGCATTATATTAAAATGGAAAGTGGAGAATACAACCCATGCCTTGATGTTGCAAGGTCCCTTTCAATGGCTCTTTTCTCCAACACACACACCTTAGCTCCAATTACTTTGATGAATAAGATCCACCATCTGACTTAGAGAGCTAAAGCAAAGATATCTCAAGTATAATATATAGCATAACTCTTCATGGATATGCAAGCCTTTGAAAACCTTAGCCTTTTCCATAAGAGATCCCTCTTTATATAGGGAAAGAGGGATTTATGAGGAGATTAGGATGATCCCACTAAATTAGATAAGCGATTAAGATCCAAATCGATTGGAGGCCACCTCATATTCTAGAATATTCCCTTCTAGAACATTTGTGAATTTTAAATTTTCCCTTGTTTAAGCATCATCACACCCTAAGCACAGGCAGTCTGTGAAACTGCCGCAGTCCATATTTGGTGTAGCGTGCGATGATCAAGCATTGTTGCACCCCAAGCATAGAGCAGGGTGCGACAATCTCCCTTGTCATAGTTTTTAAGGAAGAAAAGGTAAACCATTTTTCTCATGGTGAAAGTCTCTTTTAGTGTTTTCAGGGAACATGGAAGTGAGTTATGCACATGTCATCAGTTGATCATTAGGGTGATAAAAATAATGCGTAACACCCTTAACCAACTCTTTTGTGGTAGTATATATGGATGACATCCTCATATTCAACAAAACTTGGGAGGAGCACATGCAACATATTCAATAGGTTTTGGGCACTCTACGACAACACTTGCTATATTCCAACTTGGAAAAATGCTCCTTTGGCATGAACATGGTCGAATACTTCAGCTACATTGTTGATGAGCATGGGGTACATGCAGATCCATCTAAGATCCAAATCATTTGTGACTGGCCAACCCCGACCACACTAACCGATATTTGTATCTTCTTGGGACTTGCCAAATTCTACCGAAGGTTCGTATTGGGATTCTCCCATATTGCATGGGCCCTCAGCCAAGTAACCAAGGATGGTGGCAAGGAAAATTTTGCATGGGGGCAGGCACAACAACAAGAATTTCATGATTTGAAGCATCACTTGTGCTCAAATCCAATACTCTCCTTACCCGATATGAAACAACCATTCGAGATTGACTATGATGCCTCCGACTATGCTATAGGCACAATTCTCACTCATCACATCCATCCAGTAGCATGGCATAGTGAGACACTCTCAGATACTATTTGAAAATACCCCACCTATGAAAAAGAAATGGAAACATTACATTATGGGAAAGGAGACAATCATCCACACTGATCACAAGCCTCTACAGTTCATACAGACACAGAGGAAGTTGTAGAATGACCGCATTAAAAGTGCTCCACATACCTACAATAGTTCCATTTCAACATCAATTATAAAATAGGGAACACAAATCATGTCGTTGAATGCCTTAGTCTCCCTCCCATTGTTTCACTCACCATAGTGCTCCATTCCCGTGGGCATGAGGCATCTGAGTGGCCCCAACTTTATTAACGTGACCCTTACTTCACCACCACCTATCATCTCTTGGGTACATGATCAAATGTCACTGATTTTCACATCTAGGAAAAATTCTTATGCCATATGGGCCACCTCTGTGTTCCCACAAGTGAGTGTGTAAAGATGATTTGGGAGGCTCACTATAGTCAGATGGCAGGACATTTTGGTGTGGAGAAAACTGTGGTCATTCTACATAAACATTTTTATTGGCCAAAACTTTGACAAGACGTTAATAAGTATACTAGATCTTGCATTTCCCGTGCCATTGCCAAGCCATCCATCTAGAAGCATGACTTATACACCCCTCTTCCTACTCCCAAGAGGCCTTGTGAATCCATCTCAATGGACTACATGTCTGGCCTTCCATCCACCAAGCACGACAATAATTGTGTATTTGTGGTGGTTGATCTATTTTCGAAGATGGCCATTATCACAGCCTACAAGAAGAGCATCACAATGGCAGATACTGCCAAGATATTCTTCGAATGGGTGTGGGTCCATTTTGGGATACCATATACCACCACCTCATATCGGGACAACAAGTTCCTCAACACATTTTGGTCGAGTCTCTAGTCACTGTTGGACACCAAGCTCACTAATTCCACTGCTTTTCATTCCCAAACCGATGGCCAGACAAAGGTCGTCAATTAGATGATTGTGCACATCTTGCAGATGTACAACTCTAAGCATACATGTACATGGGATGAGAGTATTCCCTACGTTCAACATAGCTACAACATGGATATCCATAGCTCCACAAACCATAGCCCATTTTAGGTGGGGATGGGATTCCAAACCTTGGGTCCCATTGATGTTGCACTACCTCTTGCAACCACACAGGAAAAATCTTCCAATGTTCAGTGTGATTCCGACAAAGCCACCAGATTCATTGAGTGGATTCAACACATCTGCCAACAGGTCCATGAGATTTTGCAGAAATCCAATGATAAATACAAGCACCACCATGATCAACACCGGGTCCCAGACCATTTTCAGGTGGGAGACAAGATCTGGTTACATTTATAGAAAGAGAACCTTATAGGGCCCCATCAGAAGCTCTGCCCACTTCGCTATGGGCCTTACACTATCACCAAGGTTGTGGGTAGCAATGATTTTTAGATCAAAACTCCACCCTTCCTTGGCTTGCACCCAGTGTTAAATGTGGACCTCCTTCGGCTATATTTTCCACCATTATTGGACAACTCGAAGATTGTAGAACAATTGAAACCAACAAAGCTCAACCTTGACTACATGGAATGAGCATCCATTGATCAGATAGTGGACACACAGGTCAAGGGCACTTGCTAGTAGAGGATATAGCTTTATCGAGTTGTCAAGGTAGGGTAGCTCCTACACCAAGGCAAGTTGCTCACCCAGGGCCAAATGCAACAAACGTTTACTCACTTGATGGGAGCACTCAATGCAATGTAGACCATTTCTTTCTAAGGGGGGAGAATTGATCTAGGTGGATATTGGTGGTCACCCACCTATTCCAGTTGGCTCCTATTGACAATTTTTAGTTCAACACATTCTTCTGTACATCTTTGTAATTGTGGGTTCTACACTTTTGGGGTTGTCTAAATCCCTACAGATCTTCCAAGTGGAGATTGGTGGCTACCCACTGTTGATCAAGATAAAAATCGCAATGAGGATTTTTCCCGCAAAGTATTGCTAAATCCTATTATTATAAGCTAATAATATATTTATAATGCTAGTAGGTGGGACCCCCTTGTAGATTGGGAGATCCGATCTGGTTCTTATTTCATGTTTATTCTACTATTCGACACTGCTTACAGAGTTCTACAAGATTAATTAAATCTTGGTTTTATTGGCGGTGGATAAGGCCTATTATCTGTCGGTTCTAATTGTGACAAATGAATGATGGATAAGGCATGTTATGTATTCTAGGCCCCAATTTCATGTTACAATGACCTATGTTATCCATTGCTACCATTGCTATATGTTCCTGAATTCGTTACTTTGAAACCTGCACAGTAAACATGTTAGTAACAATACATAAGAGTAGTTGAAAAAAGGCAAAAGAAATATAAACAAAATGAAAAAGGAAAATATTGAACTATGTTACTTTGCTACTGCATTGAAATTAGAATGATCGTTGTTAATCCTAGCTAACAATTTAATAGCTATGCGATTTATTGAGTTATATTAAAGCATGGTTGATATGTGTTATGGTATAGTTGGCAATGGTTAAATGTGATATGGGTGGCGCTCTTGGAAATTTTTGGATGTTGGTTTCGATGCATGGCTTAATTGAATGACTTAATGGATTAGTGGGCTGGTGTGTATTAAGGAATTAATTGACTGAGGGTGGAGGTGACATGCATTTACTACATGTCACCCTCACTCTTTCCAATGGCCACCACCCTAGTCGGGCTATTGTTTCAAACTGTGTTCATTGTGGTTAGGCTTTGACTTTCAAGTAGAGGAAGAACCGCTCAGCCAACTCACATTTTTAAGGTGCTCTTAGTTACAGGTATGTCTTTTTTCCATCCATGAATTTGATCTGGTTATGAAATATATAGTGGCTCGATATGTATGGGTTTGTGCTTTCCTCAAGTATGACAACTGTGTTAATTGATGATATTTTTCTGGAATGGATGGTTGGTGTGGGTTTCATTGCAATAATGTTTGAAGTCACAGTGTATTCAGTCATTTTGATTATTAGAATCCATAAAGACTCTCTATCATCCTTGTTGGTTTTAGTTGGAGGGTTTCTTCTGGTCTATACTGGCTGGATGTCTCCACGCCTTTGTATTTCATATCCATTCTTTTATTGCTATGGGGTTTTGAACGCCTTGTGTCACTCTGCTTTGCTTCACTTGGGTATGAGTTCATTCATGTTACTAGTGTTGCGCAGTTGGTTGTGATGGTCATTTTCCAAAGAGCTTGCTTAAGGTGACTGTTATTTCTCGGCCTTGTCCTATATCAACATTATTGGGTTGATTGGGAAACTCATGAGGATTATACCCTACGTTTTCTAAGTGTTGTTACAGAACTAAAATGGAGCCTTGCTCCTCTGTTCATAGTCTCTCCTATCATGGGAATTGTCACCCTGTTTGTGAAGTTAATTGTGTTATAACCTATGTGTGCACCATTGGTCTTAGAGTTCTCACTGATGATGGGATTTGAATCCATGCCTCCCTATTTTGATCCACAAAGTAAACCCTTGTTTTATCAATCCCGAGTTTTGATAGAGAAAGCCATTATGGCCTTCGGGTATAATGCTAGTTTTTATGAATTGTTAGTATATTGTCAACAATGCTCGTTTTCTGGCTCGTCTCTGTTGATTATGTTAACAATGGTGTTGGTTTTGGTATTTAGTCACAGTGTTAGCGCCACCATTTTTCTTTCAATTAGAGTTAGTTTTAGTCGAGTTATGGCCCATGTGTCAAAACATGTGAAGTCATGCACGTAAAAATGAAGGGGTTGAAGTCAACAAGTGTTCGGTTGGCCCTTGGAAATGGGAAGGGATGCCAAAGTTGAAACATGTGTAAATGGTACAGGTATGTTGTTCCCAGAGAGTCGGGTCGTATTAAAAGGTAGTCTCTACGTGCCCCAGGTCGAGTCAAGTAGTTAATGAAATTCTCGTCGACAAACGCAATAACTATTATCAGCTAATTATGAAGGCCGAGGGAATAAAAAATCGCGACGTTCATATTATGTATGCCCTTCAGCCCTTATCGCATGTACTTTACATGTGGGGATGCAGTATGGAAAATATGCAATTCGATTCGAAACATCCATTCGCCATGAATTTAGTGTTCTTTGGCACGATTCCTCCTTCCTCTCGATCTGTTATAAATTTCAGATTCTCCACACCCATTTTGTTCATGAAACCATGTCCACGCGCTGTTTGTGATTTTTCTCGCAAACCCAGGTTGATCGAATTTTCCACCTTGTGCATTTTCTGGATCCACTGCATGCAGGATAAATACTAGTTGCGCCATGGAGACCTCCCAAAACATAAGAAAGGGTGCACAAAGTATCAAAATCTCCAGGCCCGAGCCCCAGAATGACTCAGATTCATTATCACTCACAACAGACATTCCCAAGGATCTAAAGGGAGTTTTCCCTTTACCCGTGGAAACAATGATATCACACTGCATAGAACTCAAAGTGGAAGGACCTGAGCAGGAAAGAAGGAAATTAGAAGCCCTGGATCCCCAACAACAGATACCTCGGAGAAGGGGCAGGCCAAGGAAGAACAAATAATCTTGGGAAACCTAAGTCCCAAATGAGCCGCGTGTAAGGTGAGTTGCCAAAGAATTAATTATGCGCACTATTCAGATGGAACCTGCTGAAGGTACAAGCCGAGAAAGTAGGAGAATAACAAGGAGGATGGATGTCATGGGTAATAATGTTCAAGAGTCATATTAGCAGATAAAACAGGCGAAACTAACTATCACCAAACTTTACCAGGAAAATAGGGAGCGGAGATAACAACTAGTGACAAAGACCCTTAAAGTGTGAGAAGTGCAAGGCTGTGAAGGATACATGACGTGGCTCAAGAGACATCTCAGAGAGGCACATGATATAATAATACAACTGCGCAAAACATAGAGGTTTTCAGAAGATAGGTATGTGAAGCATTTCAGAGAATGTAAAGTGACCAAGGAGAAAGCTCGCACGACTCTTGCCAACGCACAAAAGAAACATGATTAAATGAGTCTGTTCTCGTATCCTCAAACAAAGAGAAAATATTGACAGTTTTTAAGGAGGCATTTCCCTAAAATATTTTTTCATTTTGATAATGACCATGATAGTCAACAACCACTTGCCACACACATTTCCCCAACAAATGAGTGCGCGACATAAATCAAAGTCGTTACAGTAGATAGCAAGACTCTGGAAAACACTTTTCTTGCAGATACCTAATCGAAGGAAATCATTGACACATCACTCTCTCATGACGAGACCTTTTCGATAAACAAATCCTCGTGGATGAATACAAGCTATCACGATGTAGCAGATGTATTTGTTATATATTTTTGGAAAAGCGTCATGCGAAGAGTCATTTACACAGAACAATCGATTTCCTAATTTTTAGAAATATTAGTTAGAAGAGAAGGGCAGCCCAAGTGGTGCCCTCGCCTATATATTTGATATTTTCAATGTAAGATGGGTTGGTTGGCAAAAATTAGTATAGACAGTGACTATTGTATGTAGTTTGAGCTTGATCAAAATTTAATGCAAAAGTCCTGAAGCTTTGATGAAAAGATTCTAATTGTAGCAGTTGGATGTATTGTTCTCCTTTCTTTGCGTATGAACTTCTTGTTTTCTTTATTCATATATTTTTCTGTCTAAATCAGAACAAAATTTTGAACCTGTGGATTCACTACGCAGTGCCCCTTGTTTGCGCTATTTAGACAAAACGTTTTCCTCTAAAGTTAACTCTGAATTCATCCTCAGTGGTGCTCCGAGTTGCTTCCTGTGTTTTCTATTCGCACACACAAAAATTTTAAACTGAAGATTGTTGCTCTCTTAGTATTTGTCCTCTCAAGCTCAGTCATCGAGTCATTTGTTTCCATTGTTTTCTTAAATTGAGTCCATATCCCAAAGTCTTACTCTCTTGTGCCAATATAACCAGAACTCATTACTTCAAAGGTGTTAAATCTAACCAATAATTCAAAGTCATATCCTGTATCGAGACAAAGTCTCCCGAGAGAGGCCTCTCTAGGTCTGAAAGGCTAGTTTCGGGTCTCAAAGTTGGTTGAAATAGTTACCTCTATCATTTTTTTATCAGCCGAACAAATTTACAAAGTGCTAACATTTTGGTGCTGTAGTCGGGGACGAAATTGAATAAATTTTCCCTGGGAGAACGACCAAAGTTATAGTTTTGGCCCCTAAGGGTAACATAGGGACAAACGTCTATATTGGCTTAAACCTTTACCCTAGAGAATATAGTAAAAAAGACCAATAACATAAAGTAGTGCATTTCGGGAACCTTGGCTCCAAAGACGATCTATACCAGAGAAAATCTTGACCCAAACCCTACAGAGCCTGTGTACGACCCCGAGAAAATTCCACGTAGGATTAGAGAGAAAGCGTCGAACCCGTTCTATTACTTGGATAGAAGCCTGTCCTTATCGAAAGATGATGCACAAAGCATTGGCGACCTTGAGTTTGATGCATTATTCGAGCAAACTCTGTTCAGGTTTAATTCAAAAGCCAACTTGGATGAGATAGTTTTCGACTAGAAGATATTCCAAGCCATGATATCTAATAATATCCCTCAAATCCCCAACCCTCCTAGAGCCATAGCCTCTAGATTCACCCCCCTCATTTTTCCAGCCCAACTGCATGATTTTACCCAAAACTATATTCAAAGGATTAAGCTCTACGATGTTGAAGGGAACGTTTCATCCCAGAAGCATCTAGATTGGTTCAATGATTTCGTTGACCTAGAGGAGGTGGACTATGCAGATGCGAAAATGAGGTTGTTTGCACAAAGATTTTCAAGGGAGGTGAGGAAATGGTTCAAAGCCCTCCAGGCTGCAAGAATTTGAGACTTCGCCACATTCGAGACATCTTTAATCAATATATGGGCAGACAAGAAGAATCTTTTGCAGCTATTAACGTAGTACAATAATATGAAGAGGGTGCCAGAGGAGATAGTGCAAGAATTCTTATCCTGTTTCATGAAGGTTTATAACTTGATTCTTGCAGAAGTCCAGCCACCCCCATGGGCTGCGTAGTTGCAGTACGTTGACTCGTTTGACAATGATTTCACATTGTTGAGGTAAATATGATGGTGTTGGGGAAGATCAAACAGAGATTCAACAGAAGCGATAAGAATCCCCGGGGAGATGCACAACATCTCGGTCCTCAGACGACAAAATTGAATTGATGATGAAGACGACGGAGAAGATGATGAAGAGAATGTCCATGGGAAACAAACCTACTGACCAAGAACATAACAACCCCCAACAAAAAAATCATAACCTCAGGAGGGGTCAAGTTCCTTAGATCAGATAGAGGGAACATAGGGAGAAGAGAGATCAAGGCGACCAACAGACGAGGCCTCCATTCCAAAAAAACTATGTGGGTGAAGACTTCGATCAGATACTCGAAGAACAAATGCATTTTTGTGATGACAAGAACCCATGTGTTTTTTTGACAAAGGGCGAACATGATCAGTACATGAGCAAAAAAAAGGATTTTATGCTGGAGACAGATGATACATGTTTTGGGGAAATGGATGATGCACTATCCTGAGAAACAAAAGAGTTCATAAAGGGTTATCAGAACACCATAATGCAGTTTCAGAAGAAATATAACCTCAGGAGCAAGGAAGAGTCTACCAAGCCTCAACAGACAAATCCCATAAGGAAACCTTCGACGAACACCCCTTCCACAAGCCGACCGAAGCTGGACAGCCCGACCAAAGATGCAACTGAAAAGGTGAAGTCAAAGGATGAGGCCCCGAGGAAAGCACCGAAAACAAGCCGAGAAGTGTGTGGAAAAGAGGTAGAGAAAGTCTGTCCCCCTTTTAACTTCGAGCATGAAATGGATAAAATCAAAATCTTTGTCCCGTTCAACGAACTTATTAGAAAGGGTGAGTATCGAGAGCAGATCATTAAAATTATAAAAATGGGAGGGACCCCCTATACTTTGAATGTCCAAGATGATCACCTTGCTATTCTTTTGGTCCATGCATTGAGGAGACAAGTGATACCGAGGATGTTCCCATATTCTATGTCAGTCTAAAATTCCATGACATGACCCTGCATAACGCCATGCTAGATTTCGATGTGTCACATAACCTCATGCTAAAGGTGATCGTGGATGAGTTGGGTTTGGACATCATCAGGCCCTATAAGGACCTTTTTTCTTTTGATTCAAGGAAATTCAAGTGCTTGGGTATCATCAAGGACTTGGTCATGTCATTGGCCCAAATTCCTTTGAAGAAAATGGTTATGGACGTGGTTGTGGCGGACATACCCCCAAAGTTTGGTATGCTGCTATCCAGGTCATGGGCTGCGAAGTTAAAGGGGACTTTGAAAATGGACATGTCATATGCCACCATTCCTATTTTTGGCCAGGATAGACAGTTATATAGAGAATTGTTGTTGAAATATATGGTAAGCAGTAAGACACAGCCGAATAACCATCCCATCTATTCAGTCGACACTGATGTGGGTTCCTCCATATTCTATAATGACCTCAATTTTGAAGAGGATGAAACCACAACCATTATGACCATCGATGATGAAGCTGTGAAACAAGAAGACGAGTGCTCTGATTCGAGAAACTGCACGGAGAATGAGATATGGAACATGAGTTCCGATGGAGCGGTCAACAAAGAAGGGGTTGGGGCTGACATATGGATAAACCCCACCAAAGTGGGCTCAAAGCTATGCTTGTACAAAATCTCTTTTGACTGTACAAATAACATGGTCAAGTATGAGGCGCTGATTTTGGGCCCAAATGTTTTAAAGGAATTAGGCACGGACAAGATAGCAGTACACAGAGACTCCAAGTTGATTATAAACTAGGTTAAAGGCATATATCAGGAAAAAAAACCCAAGGCTGAGAGAATACATAAACTTGGTGTTGGAGCTCCTCAAGGATTTCTCAGAGTATAATCTGTCAATTGTCCCCATGGGGAAAAATCAGATTGCTGACACATTGGCCAACTCAGCCTCACTTTTCAAAATTCCCATCTTCCCCAACAAAAAATATGAAATCGAAGTCAAGCATTGGTCGACAGTGCCTGGTAATATCAAATATTGGTAGGTGTTTGAAGATGAAAAACATGTGGAGAGGTTTCTCCAAATGAGCGACGAGTTCACTAATACAAACATTGATGATGAATGTTGCTACGATGAATATGGGAGCGTGGATGCATGTAATAATGATGACCCTTTCCAGAACCAGGTAGCGGGAAGGGACATAGTACAACCAAAAAATAACATCATCCCAAAGGGGTTAGTGCCACTAGAAATGTTGTTTGATGAAAATGACGTGGCTAGGAATCCCAAGATTACTGCAAACAAAGAGGACATTGAAGACTACAACATCGGGACTGAGGAGAACCTGAAAATAATCAAATTATCGAAAATGCTCAGTCTGGAGGTCAAGCAAGACTACGTCAAGCTCCTGAAGGATTTCCCCAACATTTTCACGTGGGGCTATGACGATTTGAAGGTGTATGAAACTAAAGTGATCCAACATGTTATCCCTCTCAAATAAGACCAGAAGCCTTTCAAACAGAAGATGAGACAGATAAATCCCCTGCTACTACCGCTGATCAAAAAAGAGGTAAATAAACTCTTCGAAGCTAAGATTATCATTTATTTTCGGTTTTTGAAATGGGTGGCCAATTTGGTGCCTGTAAGAAATAAAAGTGGCAAAATAAGACTGTGTGTGGACTTCCAAAACTTAAACAAAGTTTCCCTCAAGGATCACTACCCTCTCCCTAAAATGGACTATATCCAGAAAAAGGTGGTGGAGTCCCAGACTATGTCCATGCTAGATGGATTTTCGGGTTATAACCAAATCATGGTACACCCAGATGACATGGAAAAGACAGCCTTTATGACACCATGGGGGATGTTCATGTATGACAAGATGCCTTTTGGCCTGATGAGCGAGAGAGCTACATTCCAGAGGGCAATGGGAATCACGTTTGTTGACGAAAAGGACAAGTTTATTGTGATCTATCTGGATGAAATCACAATATACTCTAACTTTGATGAACAACACCTCGAGCACCTGAAAAGAGTTTTCCGAACTGCAGGAAGTTCGACATATCGCTAAATCTGAAGAAATCACTTTTCGGGATGGAGGAAGGGAAGCTATTGGGGCACAATATCTCAAAAGAGGGAATTAAGATAGACCCCAGCAGGGTTGAAGGAATCTTAAATATCGACACTCCGCATAGTAAGAAGGAAGTGCAATCCTTCTTGGGAAAAGTAAACTTCTTGAGAAGATTCATCCCGAACCTGGAAGAGATTATAAATCATATCACCTATATGCTCAGAAAGGGGAATGATATCAAGTGGAACCTAGAATCAAGGAAATATTTTGAAGAAATCAAGGTGGCGTTGACTAGAGATCATGTGCTAGCCAGTCCAGAGTTCACGAAAGATTTCATCCTATATTCATTTTCCTCAGAGCATATGATTATCGACGTGCTGTTACAGAAAGACGAGCAGAAATTTGAGAAACCTATAGCCTACTTCAGCAGGACATTGAGGGATGCTCCACTAAGGTACAACATTATGGAAAAACAAGCATACGCCTTAGTAAAATCCCTAAAGGAGTTCAAGATGTACATATTTCACTCCCACGTTATTTCCTATGTGCCCAACAACTCAGTTAAGTATATCCTGACTCACCCCGACCCCAAAGGGAGGAGAGGAAAGTGGATAGACGCCATGCTGGAATATGACCTAGAGATTAAGTCTATGAAATTAATTAAGGGACCGGGCCTCGTGAAGCTAATGGCACAGTCGGACTACGATGCTGTGGGAATCAATTTCATTGTCGATATGTTAGAGAGTCCTCAAGAAGAACCGACTGCGTAGGTGTCTCAGAAGTTCATCGATTCGTCATGGTATGCAGACATCATCTATGTGTTGAAGAATATCCAGGCCCCTCTAGGTGTAAGTAAGACCAAGGCCATATTTCTAAAGCTTAAAGAGGTTAAGTTCTGTATCTTGGATAACCCACTCTACTAGAAATATCCCGGGGGAATATTGATGAGTTGTTTGTTGGAAAATGATGTGAAACGAGCCATAGAAGAATTTCAAAAAGGTGATTGCAGAGGGAACCACTATTGTAAAAGTACCACGCACAAAATCCTAAGAGCGGGTTACTATTTTCCTACCATATTCTCAGATGTATACAAAGAAGTGTCCATTTTCCACGAGTGTCATATTTTTGACAGAAGAAGAAAGATGCAACCCTTGCCACTAAAGTTGATCTCAGTCGAAGCACCTTTCATGCAGCGGGGTTTGGATTTCATAGGGGAAATAAATCCTCCATCCTCAACGCAACTCAAGTGGATACTCACAACCACTGACTACTTCAAGAAATGGATAGAAGCAATCCGCACGAAGCAAGCCACTGACGCAGTCATCATCCAATTTATGGAGTCAAACATCTTGTCGAGATTCGGGTGCCCCGTCAAGATCATAATAGACAATGCGACTGCATTCAAGTCCAAAAATATGGAGAAGTTTTGTCAGGATTACAATATAACCCTGGGGAATTCTATGACATACTACTCACAAGGAAATAGGTTAGCAAAATCATCAAATAAAATCCTGACCAGAATCATCAAAATACTCTTGCAGGATAATAAGAAAGCTTGGCATAAAAATATTATCTATGCATTGTGGGCAGACCGAGTTACCACAAATAAGTCCATCTCAACGTCGACTTTTCAGATTATATACGACATGGATGCAATTTTCCCTACCTCACTGGGGCCTCCTTTTAGGAAGTTGTTGCAAAATTAGGAGGTCAATCCAGATGATGCGCAAAGGAGAATAAATTAGCTAATTTACACACAACAAATGAGGGAACAAGTATACAATTGATCACAACTCCACTAGGATAAGATGTAGAAAGACTTTGACAAGCATTCTAAGCAAGAGGAGTTTCAGTTGGGGGATCTGGTGTTGAGATGGGACACGAGGAGTGAATATAAAGGAAAGAATGAAAAATTAGACCACCATTGGATGGGTCCATTCAGAATCATCGCATATTGTAGGAGCAATGATTATTTTCTAGAAGGATAAAATGGAGAATTCCTTGGTTGGGGGCCTATAAACGATAGGTTCCTCAAACATTATCTCATGAAATAAAATCTGTTTAAGTCATATTTCATTGTAAATAGTCGTTTTATTTTTGTGTTGAGTTAGTATGTCAACAGAAAATTGAAGCCCGAAGTGAAGGCCCTGATTTTATGCTAAATATTTTAGAAGCTACATCGATAGGTTTAGGTTGCGTTTTGTATTTCATAGTTCAGTGTCTAAGAGTCGAAATAAAGTCACAATGGTCAGGCACTTGGTCTATTTTTCTTTACTAACTCGTGGGGAGGATAACATCCCCGTTGGAGTCAACTATTAGTGCTGCCATTTTTCTTTCAATTAGAGTCAGTTTTAGTGGAGTTATGGCCCATGTGTCAAAACATGTGAAGTCAGGCATGTAAGAATGAAGGGGTCGAAGTCAGTAAGTGGCTGGTTGGCTCTTGGAAACAGGAAGGGATGTCAGAGTCAAAACATGTGTAAATGGTATGGGTATGTTGTTCTTAGAGAGTCGGGTCTTGATAAAAGGTAGTATCTATGTGCTCCAAGTCGAGTCAAGTAGTTAATGAAAGTCATGTTGGAAAATGAAATAACTATTATCATCTCATTATGAAGGCCAGGGGAATGAAAAATCACGACGTTCGTATCATGTATGCCCTGCAACCCTTATGACCTGTACTTTACACGTGGGGATGTGCTATGGAAAATATGCAATTTGATTCGAAACATCCAGTCGCCATGAATTCAGTTTTCTTTGGCACGATTACTCCTTCCGTTTGATATTTTATAAATTTTAGATGCTCTGCACCCATTTTATTCGTGAAACCAGGTCCACGCACTATTTKTAATTTTTCTTGCAAGCCCARGTTGATCAAATTTTCCACCTTGTGCATTTGYTGGATCCATCGTGCACAGGATAAATACTGGTTGCGCCATGGCGACCTCCAAAAACATAAGAAAGGGYACGCGAAGTAGAAAAATCACTAGGCTCCAGCCCYAGAGTGATTGGGATTCGTTCTCACTCACAACAGGCRTCCCCAAGGATCCAAAGGGAGTTTTCCCTTTGCCCGCGGAAACAATAATATCACACCGCGTGGAAATCAGAGTGGAAGGACCTGAGAAGGAAATAAGGACAACAAAATCCCTGTCTCCCCAACAATAKCTACCTCAGAGAAGGGGTAGGCCAAGGAAGAATAAGGAAGTTGTGGAAACTTGAGTCCCAAACGAGCYGCGCGCAAGGTCAGTTGCCAAAGAATTACTTATGTGTGATATTCAGCTGGAACCTGTCGAAGGTACAAGTTGATAAAGTAGGATAAAAATGAAGAGGATGGATGTCRCTGGTACTAATGTTCAAGAGTCATCTCAGCAGGTGAAACAGGTGAAAATAACTATCCYTGAACTTTACCAGGAAAATAGGGAGCTGAGACAACAACTTGCGACAAATACCCTTAAAGTGTCAGCAGCGCAAGGCCATGAAGGATAAGTGACGTGGCTCAAGAGACATCTCAGAGAGGCACATGATATAATCATACAACTGCATGAAACACAGAGGCTATATGAAGATAGGTATGCTAAGCATTTCAGAGAATGTGAAGCAGTCGAGGAGAAAGCCCGCGCGAGTCTCGTCAGTGTGCAAAAGAAACAAGATTAACTGAGTCCGTTCTCGTATCCTCAAATAGAGAGAAAATATTGATAGTTTTGAAGGAGGCATTGCCCTAAAAAAAAAATTCATTTTGATAACGGCCATGACAGTCAACAACCACTTACCACACACATTTCCTCAACAAATGAGTGTGGCATAAATCAAATCCGTTACAATAGATAACAGGACTTTGGAAAACACTTGTCCTGCAGATACCTGATCGAAGGAAAGCATTGACACATCACTCTCTCATGATGAGACCTGGTCGATAACTGAATCCCCATGGAAGAATATAAGCAATCATGATGTATTCAGATGTATTTTTTGTCTATTTTTGGAAAATCCTCATGCGAATAGTCATTTACGCAGAACAGTCAATTTCCTAGTTTTTAGAAATATTAGTTAGAAGAGCAGGGCAGCCCAAGAGACACCCTCACCTATATATTTGATATTTTTGATGTAATCTGGGTTGGCTGGAAAAAATTAGTATAGACAATGACTATTGCATGTAGTTTGAGCTTGATCGAAATTTAATGCAAAAGTCCTTAAGCTTTGATGAAAATATTCTAATTGTAGAAGTTGGATGTATTGTTCTCCTTTCTTTGTGTATGTACTTCTTGTTTTCTTTATTCATATATTTTTCTGTCTAAATCAGAATGAAATTTCATACCTGTGGATTCGTTGCATAGTGCCCCTTGTTTGCGCCATTTAGACAAAACGTTTTCCTCTAAATATAACTCTGAATTCATCCTCAGTGGTGCTCCGAGTTGCTTCCTATGTTTTCTATTCACCACACACAACGATTTTAAACTGAAGACTGTTGCTCACTTATCCTTTGTCCTCTCAAGATCAGTCACCAAGTCATTTGTTTCCATCATTTTCTTAAATCAAATCCATAGCCCAAAGTCTTACTCTCTTGCGCCAATATAATCATCACTCATTACTTCAAAAGTGTTAAATCTAGCCGATAATTCAAAGTCATATTTTGTATCGAGACAAAGTCTCTCTCGAGAGCCCTCTCCAGGTCCGAAAGGCTAGTTTTGGGTCTCAAAGTTGGTTGAAATAGTTACCTCTGTCGTCATTTTATCAGCCGAACAGATTTACAGAGTCCTAACACACATCATTAATTATTATGACATTCTAATTGATAAGCTCAGCATTGAAATTGGTTGATTGAAGAATGGGGTTGATACACAGTCACTGTCTTTTACATTCTGATTATTGAATGATAACTCAACATTAGTTGCAATTGATTAATGCACAATGATGCTTCGCATGTGATGCATGACTATGTGTGGCATTTCTACAACATGAGCCAATGACTACTGTGAATATGTGTTTTTAATTTCCAAATGGATTATTGCAATTGTGATGATTATGGCATTTCCATCCACTGTATATGTTATGGTTTTTTGGATTGCACCTTCAGAGAGAGTCATGGGTTTTTAGATATGGTTTTTTTGCATTCAATCAACCTGTGTTATGAGATTAGACATACTGTTGCTGCCCCATTGTATTGGATGGATAGCACAACATTTTGAATGTTTAGAGTCAAAGAAAATGGGACCTGTACAATCACAGTAATACACATGCGTTTTGTCGAATGGTTTGTGCATTCCACAACATAGTGTGAGTTGAAGTGGTGATTGTTGTCTATTTGTTTAAATGGGAAGTCAAGATCTCTGCGATTTAAATATGGATTATTGGGTTGACTGTCCACAATGTATGTTTGATGAATATCATGCATTTTAACAGTGATAGGCACAAGCATCGTGAAAGTATAACGTCATTGCAATTTAATTATTAAATGAATAAAAAAAAGAATCGAAAAAGACCTTCGAGTTGTATCGATGATTGAAATAATTCGTGGGCAGTGGTTAATTTTGATGTTGAACACAGTGGAAATAGTTTACTTTTTATTTACTGGGGAGTGTTTTAAAATATTAATCAATAAGTGAGAAGAAACAAAGTTCCCCTACAAGTTGTTGTGGAATGCATACTGCCTTGTTTGATGACACTGTGTTAAATATTTGATTTTGAATAATAAGCAAGTTAATGCACAAAATTGTTTGAACTTTACACAATAGTTTCTTTTTGGGTCACAGTGGTCATTTGGTTGGTGTATTTCCTTTTATAGAATGATTGTATGGATTACTTAATCAATTTTATGAACAATATCCACTCTCTTTTCCCACCATTATTTCGCTTTTCACTAATTACAACCCCATCTCATTCCCACATTCATTTTTCACTCCTTTTTCTAAAATTGACTACAGTCAAGAAAACTTCTTTATTGAAGCAGTTGTAAGTCGCAGTTTCTTGGTTGATTCACAATGATGTTTTCTTTGGTTTGCATTACAGTTGATTATCGTTTCCTTTGAGAAGTAACCATGTTATTTCCCCCCTCATTATATAATTTTTTGCTAAATACAATCCCCTCGCATATCCCAGGACCTTTTGTTCACCCCTTGCTCATTGACAACAATTAAACAATTTACGTGGATTGGATTGCATGAGCCTGATATGTTGTTGATCCAAAATATATTTCATATTTTTAAAGAGTTATCATGTACGGTTTTTAAAAGGACTAATTGCTAATCAATCATGCATGCAAGAATGATCTTTTTCAGTCGATGTAGTCATCGCAGAGGCAACCAAGGGAGAGGTAATTGGAACAGAGGCCCAAGTAGGCCAAGGTTCTCCATACACTTTGATGCTGACTCACAATATTTAGGAAAGTTGTTTCAGGCCATATTTTTCAATTGGATTGGGCAAGGAGTACTCCAACCTAGGCCTAAAAGGCCTCCTTTCCAAGCTCCACAAGCCCTTGGTATTCCTGTTCCCCCTCATGTCTCATTACAACCTGAGGTTCCCAAAAATGATGGGTGGCAAGAGATTGTCCACATGGTGGTCTCCCAACCCCGTGGTTGGCCCAATTTGTCCTTACCTTCTCCCCCACCTATCAATCAAATTTCCCAAGTTGCACCTAGCCACTCACCAGTTCAGTCAGCCCATGCTAGTAAAAGGCTGAAAACCGAGGCCCACCATGCCCTTGACAAAGGAAAAACCATTGCTGCCCCTTCCTCACCCTCTAATGGCTCTGATAAATCCATGTCTTCCCGGATGCATTTGAGGGACGATTTTTCTCACGTGATCAGCGAGATTAGGCCTAAAGGATTAGCGCAGCCAAAGGCAAATTCAGGAAAGTTGAAGGGTGACAACAACAATCAAGGAAAGATTGCATCTCAGAGTGGGAAATATGGCTTTTAAGTTTTTATTTTATCTATTGTTGATGATATTTGACTTAAGAAGTTTTGGACAACATGTTTTATTTTTGGATATATGAGTAATGCATAAATGAAAACAATGTCAAATATAAATGAGATAAATTGTCAAATGTCCATGTGATGATGGGAGCAGGGATGATTTGAGGGGCTAAATTTCGCTTGTGGGCTAATTTTCCATGGTTTTTCCAGAAACGAGATTCGCTATTTGTAAAATGATTCACCCAAATTCTATAGGATAAAATTATTTTACCTTAAAAATCGCCAAAATTTTATAAAAACTATATAAAATACTTAGAAATTTGAATATTTTTACAAAAATATCACCAATCATTTATAGTTGGCATATGAAGGATTAGTAATATT
>ML777547.1:161364-185181 GCA_009831015.1 Picea engelmannii
CAGTTATTGGTAGCTTATATAGTCACCATATCCCCATCCAATATACTACCAATCCCACCAAAGTCATTAAAAAATATGGGCTTTTCCAATTTGAAGAAGACGCCACAACCACACCATGGCATGTGTCCTCTCCCCTTAACCTAGAACCTGCTACTCGTCCACTTCCTAAGTTCAAAGAACATATTCCTAATTTCTCAGGAAACAACACTATCACTACAAATGAGAACTTAGTGGAATTCTCTAATTCTTGTCATAATATAGGGGCCAATTATAATGATACCTGTATGCATTTATTTGTCAATTCCTTGGAAGGAAAGGATGCAGCCGATTTCTTTGAACTTCCTCCTAAGATTCTGTCTACTTGGGAGGAATTAATATATTGGTTTATATCCAGTTATGGTAAATCCAAAAGCCCAGTCAAAAAGTTACGAGAATATAATAATGTCACCTATAAGGATGGTGAGACCATCAAGTCCTTCAACTTGTGTTTCACCAAGTTATACAGTCAAATCCCTGAAATCATTCGACCTTAGAACCAAGATGATTTCATGCATTATTAAAATGCATTACCTTCCCCTTACCATCATAGGCTTGAGGATAAATCCATTGATAATGTCGGTTCCGCTCTGCATGCTTGTTCAAAGTATGAAGAACAACTTGAAAGAACAAGCCTTCCCTAGGGAGAATCAGTTAAACAGACAGACAAGTCCACCCTCTTACAACTAGTACAAGATATGAAAAATAGTATGATAGAATATGAGTGAAAAGGGATTGTCTCCCCTCTCACCCCTGGAGCTTCATTCTCTTCTGCACCTCCCTTTAGAAACCCAATTGAAAATAATTTTTAGCCTAAAGCTATCTTGCCTCAAAGTTGGTGTAACTTCTATGAGGAACACCACGAGGAAGCCACATGTGAGGTAAGGAAGAGCAAAAGAGATAATATCTTTGGTAAAAGAAAAGAAACTACCATCGCTATCCTAGATTTTTCTGAGCCAGAAGATGTCATGGTTGTCAATACTAGGAACAAAGCCTATGCTCCCAAGGGAAAATTTGATCTTCCTCGAAATTATTCCATCCTGAGCTCATCCTCACCCGCCGTTACTGTTCAGGTTCCTAAGGTTCCTGACAGTCAAGGAACAACTTCCCCTCTCCCCTCTTCCAAGTACAATATTTTGAATCAGTTGGCCAACATCAAAGCAGATGCAACCCTGCTAGAAATGGTAATCGTCCCTGAACAACAGAGGGATCTGCAACAATTCATTGAAGGAAAATCTTCCATTGTATCCAATCTTTCTGAAGAGGTAAATGAATAGGATTCATTTGTAATTAAAGTAGGTGTACATAACTTTAGATACCCTGTAAAAAATCCCCCTTTCTATATTTCTGTAAAGATTATGGATAATATTGCCCATTGTTGCCTCATTGATAGCGGTTCAGCCCCAAGTCTGATGTCAAATATTATTATGGAATATCTAGGATTGTCTTGTACAAATGAAAATGCCAGAAGCATGCTCTCATATAATATCCTACAAAAAACAACCATAGGTGAGATTAAGGATCTGACCTTAGTTTTATGCCCTCATCTTGAAATAAGGACAACCCTCAACATTCAGGTAATTGATATTCCTATAAGCAATTACTCAATTATCTTGGGAAGAGATTGGCAAGCCTTAACAGGTGGATACCTCTCACTCAACAAGATGCATTTATCCATGCCTCAGAATGGTAATAACATTATAGTCCTTAGAGAGGGAAGGATTTCACCCTACATAGAGAGTGTTCCACAATCTAGTGTAAACTATATCGAAGAGGACCTAGGAGTGTATTCCATATTTTCTTAGGAGGATAATATTCCTTTGGTAAAAATCGATTTAGATGATTATATGTGGCATATGCACTTCAATGGTTCACACTCTAATGAAGGTAATGGGGCTGGCATGATCTTGGTTTCCCCTATAGGGAAAATTCATAAGTTGTCATACAGGTTGGAGTTTTCTTGTACAAACAATGTCGCTGAATTCAAATCTTTATTATTAGGCATTGAAAGTGCCCTTAGTCTTGGTTGTGGTCACATTTTAGTTTTTGGAGATTCTGAGCTTGTTGTGAACCTAGTACGTAAGATATTATCTCCTAGCAACAAGTTGATGGAACGATACACCCAAATTGTTTGGGTGCATATCTCAAAACTTTTATCTTTTAACATCACTCAAGTTAAGAGGGAGTTGAATTTAATGGATGATTGGTTAGTTGTCTTTGCAACTTATCCTACTAAAAAACCCTTTCCTTACAAGCCTGATTATTATTTTCAATCTCTATATCGTCCACATATCCTTGATAATGTAGAATCCTGGCAAGCCCTCCCTAACGATGAGAGAATTTGTGCTTTCATTCAAGATGAACCTCTTAAGCCTAAGGAAATTATATCCATAGAATACAACAAGATTCATAAGGGCTTGAATCCTCTTGAGAGTTCATTTTCATCGAGTGATGTAGGCAATAAAGAGCAACATAGAGAAGAGGAGTCAAGAAGGAAGGTGGGTGAAACCATCTCCTGGAATATTGGGGCACTCGAATCTTCAAAGAATGTTAAATTAAGTACCCAATGTTTTGATAAATAAGAAATGAAGTTTTCCAAGCTGCTTGGTGGATTTCAAAAGGTTTTTTCTTGGTCTTATAAGGATCTTCGTGGTTTTGATCCTGGTCTTACACAACATGCGATCCCCATCAAGGAAGGCATGAAACTAACTAGGAAAAAACAAGGGCCTATTAACTCTGCATTTAAAGAAACTTGTCAAAAGGAGTTGGAAAATTTCTTAATGGCTGGGATTATTTTTCCAGTCTACCCTGAATGGGTTTCCAATTGGGTACCTGTTTCTAAGAAAAATGATCATATTAGAACCTGCATTAATTTTCACACTTTTAGTTAGGCTATTATGAGAAATCCTTTTCCTCCTCTCAATATGGAAATGTTTTTGCAGTAGGTTGTAAGGTCACATATGAAGCCCTTACTTGACAATTTTTTGGGTTACAACAAAATCAAGAGAAAAGGGGTAGATGCTCACAAAACCACTCTTATCACTAATTCGGGTACCATGACTTATAGATGCATGTTTTATGGATTACCTGATGAAAGTACCGCTTGTAAAAGACCTATACGCACAACTCTAGATGAATTGATCAACGTCCATATCTACCTTGATGATCTAATCATATACATTAAAAGGATGATAATTACCTCGGAGTTCCAAGTGTTATTTTTGGGTCCTTTCAAAATTGATTTCATCCTCGATACTAACTCTCTCATCCTAAAGGATTTACAGGAGCAATAATTTTCCTACAACACTAACAGTCCTCGCTTGAAACATGACGAGGGACCAAGATGAAAAGTTCTAATGTTGTTTGGATTTTATGTATACTAGTAACCTAGCTCTGCTTTCACTTTTTCACTATTTTTCATTTACACTTACATTAGTTTGATTTCTGCTTTCTGTTTTAGCAATTTTCTATTGCTTTCACATTTTTGTCTTTTTATTGTTGCTGTTTTAATTTTTGCAACTTAAATTTTGTCATGATTTTCATTACTTTTTCGTTTTCTAGTTGATTTTGGTGAAGAATAAGATGTTGGATCAGTCTTGCCACAGTGACACTCCTGCAAGATATTGTTACTCAATAACAATCAAGCTTACATAGCTGTTATGGTGTTCCCTGAAAACACACTGGAATATGTTATCTTCTTTCACTGATGTCTTATAAAAATATTGGTTGTCTCCCGCTTCTGCTTTCCATTTCTTCATCCATCTGAGAATTCAAAATATAAAGTCCATAATTTTTCTCCTTGAAGTAAATATCAAATTCTAGTTAAACGATTATGCACACAATGGTAAACCCCCTACATTTTTCATGAGTTATTCCCAAATTCCCGGTCATTTTTCCATTAAATCCACTCACTTCCCCATGTTGCATAATCTTCCTGGTTATATCTTCTTGACCCATTGTTCTTGGTCTGTGAAACCATGAGTTCTGATTTCTAAATCTGTTGAAAACAAATTTCCCTGTGGAGTCGCCAGTTTGTTGACGATAAAAATCACAACGAGGATTTTGTTCGCAAAGTATTGCTAAAGCCTATTATTATAATCTAATGATATATTTACAATGCTAGTAGGTGGGACCCCCTTGTAGATTGGGAGATCATATCTGGTTCTTATTTCATGTTTATGTTGTTGTTAGACACTACTTACAGAGTTCTACTTGATTGCTGAAATCTTGGTTTTATTGGCGGTGGATAAGGCCTATTATGTGTCGATTCTAATTGAGACAAATGAATGATGGATACGGCATGTTATGTATTCTAGGCCCCAATTTCATGTTACGATGGCCTATGTTATCCATTTCTACCATTGCTACCTGTTCCTAAATTCGTTACTTTGACACCTGCACAATAGACATGTTAGTAACAATACATAAGAGCAGTTGAAAAGAGGCAAAAGCAATATAAACAAAATGCAAAAGGAAAATATTGAACTATGTTACTATGCTACTGCATTGAAATTAGAATGATCATTGTTAATCCTAGATAACAATTTAATAGCTATGCGATTTATTGAGTTATATGAAAGTATGGTTCATATGTGTTATGGTATAGTTGGCGATGGTTAAATGTGATATGGGTGGCGCTCTTGGCAATTAGTGGATGTTGGTTTCGATGCATAGTTTAATTGAATGATTTAATGGATTAGTGGGTTGGCGTGTACTAAGGAATTAATTGACTAAGGGTGGAGGTGACGTGCATTTACGACACGTCACCCTTACTCTTTCCAATGGCCTCCACCCTAGTCGGGCTATTGTTTCAAAATGTGTTCACTGTGGTTAGGCTCTGACTTTCAAGCAGAGGAAGAACTGCTCGACCAACTCATGTTTTTAAGGTGATATTGGTTACAGGTATGTCATTTTTACATCCATGAATTTTCTTTGGTTATGAAATATATAGTGGCTTGGTATGTATGGGTTTGTGCTTTCCTCAGGTCTGGAAACTGTGTCAATTGGTGATATTTTTCTAGAATGGATGGTTGGTGTGGGTTTCATTGAAATAATGTTTGAAGTGACAGTGTATTCAGTCTTTCTGAGTATTAGTAGCCATAAAGTCTCTCTGTCATCCTTGCTGGTTTTAGTTAGAGGGTTTCTTCTGGTCTAGACTGGCTGGATGTCTCCACGCCTTCGTATTCCATATCCAGTCTTTTGTTGTTATGGGGTTTTGAACGCCTTGTATCACTACGCTTTTCTTCACTTGGGTATGAGTTCGTTCATGTTACTAGTGTTGCACAGTGGGTTGTGATGGTCATTTGCCAAAGATATTTCTTAAGGTGACTGTTATTTCTCAGCCCTGTCCTATCTCATCATTATCAGGTTGATTGGGAAACTCATGAGGGTTATACCCTACATGTTCTAAGTGTTGTTACAAAATTAAAATGGAGCCTTGCTCCTCTGTTCATAGTCTCTCCTATCACGGGAATTGTCACCCTGTCTGCGAAGTTAATTGTGTTATAACCTGTGTGTGCACCATTGGTATCAGAGTTCTCACTGATGATGGGAGTCGACTCCATGCTTCCTTGTGTTGATCCATAGAGAAAACCCTTGTTTTATCAAACCCAAGTTTTGATAGAGAAAACCATTATGGCTATCAGGTATACTATTGGTTGTTATGAATTGTTAGTATATTGTCAACATTGCTCATTTTCTGGCTCGTCTCTATTGATTATGTTGACAATGGTGTTGGTTTTGGTATTTAGTCACAACATTAGTTATTATGACATTATAATTGATAATATTAGCATTGAAATTGGTTGATTGAAGAATGGGGTTGATACACAGTCATTGTCTTTTACATTTTGATTATTGAATGATAACTCAACATTAGTTGCAATTGATTAATGCACAGTGATGCTTCACGCGTGATGCATGAGTATGTGTGGCGTTTCTACAACATGAGCCAATGAATACTATGACTGTGTTTTTAATTGCCAAATGGATTATTGCAATTGTGATGATTATGGCATTTCCATCCACTGTATATGTTATGTTTTTTTGGATTGCGCATTCAGAGAGGGTCACAGGTTTTTAGATATGGTTTTGTTTCATTCGATCAAACTGTGTTATGAGATAGGACATACTATTGCTGCCTCATTGTATTGGATGGATAGCCCAACATTTTGAATGTTTAGAGTCAAATAAAATGGGACCTGTACAGTCACATTAATACACTTGTGTTTTGTCGAATGGTTTGTGTATTCCACAACATATCATGAGTTGAAGTGGTGATTGTTGTCTGTGTGTTTAAATGGCAAGTCAGGATCTCTGTGATTTAAATATGGATTATTGGGTTCACTGTCCACTATGTATGTTTGATGAATATCAAGCATTTTAATAGTGATAGGAACGACTGTCGTGACAATATAACCTCATTGCAATTTAATTATTAAATGAATAATAAAAAAAGAATCAAACACGACCTTCGAGTTGTATCAATGATTGAAATAATTCATGGGCAGTGGTTGATTTTGATGTTGAACATAGTGGAAATAGTTTAATGTTTATTCATTGGGGAGTGTTTTAAAATATTAATGGATAAGTGAGAATAAATAGAATTCCCCTACAGGTTGTTGTGGAATTCATACTTCCTTGTTTGATGACACTATGTTAAATATTTTATTTCGAATAGTAAGCAAGTTAATGCATAGAATTGTTTGAACTTTACACAATAGTTGTTTTTTGGGTCACAATGGTCATTTGGTTGGTGTATTTCTTTTTACAGAATGATTGTATGGATTACTTAATCAATTTTATGAAGAGTATCCACTCTCTTTCCCCACCATTATTTCTCTTTTCGCTAATTAAAACCCCATTGCCTTCCCACATTCATTTTTCACTCTCTATTCTAAAATTGATTACAGTCAAGAAAAATTATGTATTGAAGCAATTAAAATTTGCAATTTCTTGGTTGAATCACTGTGATGTTTTATTTGGTTTGCATTATATCTGATTGTCGTTGTATTTGAGTAGTAACCATTTTATTTTCCCCCTCATTATATCATTTTTCGCTAAATACAAGCCCATCGCATATCCCAGGACCTTTTGTTCACCCATTTCTCATTGACAACAGTTAAACAATTTATGTGGATTGGATTGCATGAGCCTGATATGTTGTTGAGACAAAATATATTTCATCTTTTTAAAGAGTTATCATGTATGGTTGTTAAAAGGACTATTTGCTAATCAATCATGCATGCAAGAATGAGAATTTTCAGCCGAGGTAGCCATGGTAGAGGAAACCGAGGGAGAGGTAATTGGAACAAAGGCCCAAGCAAGCCAAGGTTCTCCATACACTTTGATGCTGACTCGCAAGAGTTAGGCCAGTTGTTTTAGGCCATATTTTTCAATTGGATTGGGCAAGGAGTGCTCCAACCTAGGCCTGAAAGGCCTCCTTTCCAAGCTCCACAAGCCCCTGGTATTCTCGTGCCCCTTCATGTCTCATTACAACCCGAGGTTCCCGAAAACGATGGGTGGAAAGAGATTGTCCACCCGGTGGACTCCCAACCACGTGGCTGACCCAATTTGTCCTTACCTGCCCCCACCTATCAATAATATTTCCCAAGATTCACCTGCCCACTCACCAGTTCAGTCATCTCATGCTAGTAAAAAGTTGAAAACCGAGGCCCACCATGCCCTTGACAAAGGAAAAGCCACTGCTTCCCCTTCCTCACCCTCCAATGGATCTGATAAATCCGTGTCTTCCCAGATGCATTTGAGGGAAAATTATTCTCATGTGATAAACAAGATTAGGCCTAAAGGATCAACGTAGCGAAAGGGAAATTCAAGAAAGTTGAAGGGTGACAACAACAATCAAGGAAAGATTGCATCTCAGAGTGGGAAATATGGCTTTTGAGTTTTTATTTTATCTATTGTTGATGACAGTTGAATTTAGAAGTTTTGGACAACATGTTTTATTTTTGGATATATGAGTAATGCATAAATGAAAACAATGTCAAATATAAATGAGATAAATTGTCAAATGTGCATTTGATGATGGGAGTCACAAGGAGAGATGTTCTTGTTAAATTGACTAGTTATGTTATAATTGTTAAGAGCTAAATGGGAGTCACAAGGGGTCCCACCTACTAGTTATTATTTATTTAAAACCATTATTATGATTATTATTTTCCCCCCTAACTAAAAAGTTGGTTGAGTCTTTAGTTAACTTAACTAATGAGGTGGTTCAACTACCTCAACCAATTATGATTTGATTAAAGGAACAAGGAAAGGGAGGAACAAGAAGAGGATAGAAGGAGAAGCATACTAAGGTTTGCTCTTTGAGTTTATGTTGAGATAGTTCAATTTTAATTCATTCCTTAATTTGTCACAAGTCTAATTATTTTTTATGATAGAACAGTCTTATTGTAGACATCAATATTCAGGGATGAATTACATCATTCAGACACTTGTTTTTTAGAGGTGTTGATCTATCTTTGATAGTCTGTGTAGACTTGTCTGTTTTTGAATTAGTTTTCATGATTGACAAAGGATATTGTGCAGATTTGAGTGGGAAGCAATCCATGGCAAGATGATCCAACTTTTAGAGTTCAATTTTGATTTTCTGTCAGAGTTCCTTTTGTATGTTCCATCAAGGATCTCTAAGTTTGACTTTGGTCTGAAATTTCTTCATGGAATTTTGTAAAGAGAATGACTCTTTGGTGAATTGGAATGAAATAAATGATTTCTTTATATCTCATCTGTCTTGATTATCATCTTGGTTTCTTTGCTTCTTTCTCTACATTTATTTCAACAACTGTTATATTCAGAAAATTATATAAAAAATGATTTTTTCAACAAGTTTTTATTTATAAAAAGACTAGCCTAAGCACTTGTAATCAATACTTGTGAGTTAGGATATTAATTTTGATGGCTATAAACATAGGGTGATATTCCCGTCTATTTTTATTTAGCCAAGAAGAATATGAAAATGCTTTAGTAAGATCATTTCATATATTTTCCTCAACACCCACCTAATCCAACTGGCTTATTTGGAAGTTTTCATGTCAATACATCTTTCTGTACTTCCAGGGCCGTTTTAGGGCCCTAAAAAATGTTTTTATGGATTTCCATAGTCAAACTATAGATAAAGTCAATTTTGACGGAATAATGTGTAGTTCTCTAAACGACCTTTCCAATGGGTTATAACACGCCCAAAATGGAGGTCGTATGCAAAAGTTACGACCTTGGGAATTTTAGGTACCAACTTACCCATCGGGACCCACATAACTTTTGGCGTTTCATCTCCTAAAGTTATGTTTTTGGATTTCTAGGGTTTTGGCATTGATGATTAATGTTAAAAAATCCTCTAGAGCCTCATTGTAATCATTCTGCTTAGACGGATGCGCGTAGCAACCACATATCTTCTCAGAGATAACTACCACCATTCGAGCAAGTTGTTTCAGTTTTGAAGTTTTATAGTTTCAACCTATTTTATTTATTCAATAGAAGTTATTATTCACTGGATATCTGTCGTTGTTCTCCATATCTCTGTGTTATGGTATGTTATTCAATCTGTTATTCATTTCATCCTGCTCATAAATCTGGATCAATGTTTGAGTGGTTCTTTTCTTATATATGGCTTAATTGGCATGATATTATGACTTGTGGACCCCTGGAGGCTATACTTTCTTGTCTTTGCAGGACCTTGACAGGTGAAAGTTGGATCATGAAGGCACAAGGTCACTTGGACCTTCACTTGGGGCATGGAGCCCATAAGTTGGATGATGCACCCCCTTCTCTTTAGACACATGGATGATGAACGTTTCCTTTGGAGGCATGAGAGGACACCTTGGAGAAGGATACTAGCCACCCCCCCACTTTTCCCAACATTTGGAATTGGAGGCTCAAAACATCATCTCCTAGGGCATGGCGTCATACTTGGAGGGATTGGTTTGTTGGTGTTGGATGGTTTGATGATGACTTGGCACATCTAGATGAAGGAAGACTCTTGCACATGAAGATATGGCCTTTAGAGGCCCAACATCTCCCTCATGAAACTCAACATATTTCTCATTATGCCAAAATGTCACCCCTAAGGGGTATGACATCATCATTTAGGGATTTCTTCTTTGTAAATTGGAATTCTAATTTGTAAAGGGGAAAATTGAGGGGGTTGGACTCCCTAATTTTTGTTTTACGCTAAGTATGTGGAAAATTTTGTTTTACAAGGTCTTTATAAATAAAGGCCTTGTCACTTTCATTTTACACATAACTCACTTGAGAATTACATATTGGTTGGCTGAAATTTTCTCCCTACTTGGGAAATTCACACTTTCTCTTTGATGCAATTTTGGATGCCACTACTTATCTGTTGGAGGAATAAGCTAGGCGCTATCTCTTGGATGTCTTGTTCTTGCTCATGTGATGGAACATTCTTGGTAATCAAGGGTTTATCTTGCTAATTCTTGGAATAGGTAAGGAATTTATACTTTGTGTTGTTATTTATTGGTTTCAAGATTAATTTTGTTAAGCTCTTGGAGGAATATAAAGGCATACACCCTCCACTAAGATCTATCACTATTTTCTTGGATAAGCTACTTTTGCAAAGGTTGCTAGGAGGAGTAAAAAGGATTACACCCCCTAGATTTGCCTTGCTAGTTTTGTTTTCTCTAGAGAGTAAAAATGCTTACAACCCTAGAGAAGTAACACAACTAGCCCTTCTAAAAGAGACCCCATAACCCAATTGACAAGGCACTAGTCTAATTTGGATTGGAGAAATAAAATCATTGTATTGGCATATGTGAAAAGTTGTGATTTTGCAATTGTCTAAGTTGGAAGTTATTCTTCATGCTTGAGGATTTCTTTTACCCTAGGGGCATATTGATTGTCCAACTAATTCTTCTTTCTATTATAACTTAATGCTACAACCATTAGGGTTGCATAAAAACTCTCTCTTTCATTTATTTCTCTCTAATGTACCGCTGAAATTTACTAGTAAACCTAGATTATTGTTCTATCACTTATTATCTATCATTTTGATGGTTTACTTGTCAGTTTTAGTGGTTAGATATTGATTATGTAGAAATCATTTGATACAACCAATTGGCTGTTATATACTTTGTTGATAATGTTGGACACACCGACTACACTGAGAAGGGGGGGTGAATAGCGTAGGGATCTTTTTACCAAACTTGCCCTTCAAAAAACTCATTAGTTACCAATCACCATTAACTCGTTACTTATTTTTGTCATTTATAACCAGTTAAATGTGAACATATATCAACGCCATATATCAACAATATATCATCAACAAATCATCACAACAAAGAACACAAGGAACACAAGATGTATGTACAATTTTCTTTTTATTACGGACTTTAATCCTTGGGTTTATCAACAACAACTGAATAGAGTACAACTCTACAAGAGTACCATCTCTATAATGCAAGACTCAAATTACACACTCAACACCAACTGAGATGAGGCAAAAATCCTCAACAAATATCAATCTGAACTTCTGAGACTTTTGCTGTCATGATCTCAGACTTGCCAAAACTTTGATGCATCCATGAGATCCTCCATATCTCCTGTCTCTCAAAATATATCTTCAATACATTCTCAAGAGATACATAAGATATCTACCAAAAGATACACTTACACAAGAGACCCTTGCCTCTTATTTATAATCTTCAAGTAGCTTCCTTAGAAGCATCTTCTAGGTCACTTAACCCACTTCTAGGTCACTTAACCCACTTCTAGGTCACTTAACCCATATCTAGGCCACTTAACCTATTTCTAGGTCACTTAACCCAATTATAGTTCACTCAACCTATTTTCCTCATTTCTAGGGTTAACCACTTTCCATAATTAGAAAGTTCTCCATTACTTTGTCATCTAAATAATCTTCTTGACTTTGTCACTTTAATTTATTATTTAAATAACCCTTCTTGAGTTTGTCACTTCACTTTTTCATTTAAATAATGATTTCTTCATTTCAAGCTCTTTGACTTCTTTGACCTTTTGGGGCTTCATGCCTACATATGAGGGTCCTCCAACTTCGTAAGGCCATAACTCTTAAACCATGAGGAGTTATGTGACATTCCACATACCACTAGAAATAGCATGATAAACACTATCGATCTAGTATAGTTGCATCGACAACTTCATTGATCTTCATCTCATTATTCCACATATAAGCATGGGTTCTCCAACCATACTTTTAGGATAACTCAATCGTAAAAGCGTCTTCCCCTGAGGGATTTCACCATAAGGGGACCACTTTGTACTTCATCCATTTATACATCTTATCAACCATGATAAGACAATAAAGATTCATCTTTACATCAGTCCAACAATGCATCGTATTCCAAGGAAACCACATTGATCCATTTTCATCTATTCATCATGTATCAATGAAAAATCATTGATCCATCTTCATCTAAGCATCATGTATCAATGAAAATGCATTGATCCATATTCATCAATATACTATGATAAGACATGTATACATCAAACCTTTGACCTTTGACATCATTCAATCATCCTTTGGCATCAATCAATTGCTTGACATCCATCCTTTGACAACAATCAATCAATCATCACTTGACATCAATCAACCACTTGAAATCAATCCTCTGACATCAATATTTGGCATCGATGACAACATGGTCTAACAATCTCTCCCTTTTGCATTGATGGCAATACCAACATTGATGTCAACACCAATCATTGATGTCAACATGTAGACAAGGCATGCTCTACATCAATAATCATCAATCACAATAATGTGACTATCTCTCCACATCAATAATCATCAATCACATCAATGTGACTATCTCTCCCCCTTTGACATCAACGGAAAATGGTCATTCTCCTCTTGGGGTTTCTCCCCCTGCTTTAACTCTCCTTGGGGCTGCTCCCCCTGCCTGAATGCCTTTGATCTTCATCTGAATAATCTCTTCCCTTTTGAACAAGGGATATCACTATGATGTTATGTTGAATATGAATCACTCATACTCCCCCTGTGACCATTGCTCCCCCTGGAACTATGCCGTTGTTCTCTTTCTTCAAATATAGGTCTCTTTCCTCCTAGAATCATGGGAAGAAGAATGACTCCCCCTATATTCTCTAAAAAATGAACAATATGCTACCATATGAAATATGCTTCTGCTGCAAATGTTACTGCTCAAATGGATCATAGATCAACCACTCTTTCTATGACGGTCCTTGAACCTGTCCATGCATAAAAAATAGTGCCATACCATGAAGAAAAATATATGTCAACAATGAAATAGAAAATCATGAATAAGACATTAACCAAGTACATCATGTAGCAAATTGTGTTCCCACCATGCACAACACCTATGTACATCAACACCATACAAAGTATCAAAAGATATCATCAATGGAGTGTATCAACCATATGCCTGTACCAACATGCCAACCATGTGCATCCACCAGTATGCCAACCATGTGAATCTACCAATATGACAACCATGTGCATCTACCAACATGCCAAACAAGTGTCATATCACTCATGATATGTCTCCACCATGAACCAAGTACCACATCCATCAAATGTCTCATGTATCAAAGTATATGCTAATCAAGTAATACCAATGATGTACTTTTAGCCAAGTACTCATCATCCAAACATATACCATATATGAGTGTACCAAACATGTACATCACCACTTGTACCAAGCAAGTACATCAACCATGCACCAATGCCACAACAAAATGAATTCTCATCCATGTATGCAAACACCATCATAAAACATGTGCCAATCAAATTGCTAGTAGATCCTTCTACCAATGTACTAGAAGTGTACCAATCATGCATCAACTATAGATCAAGCTATGACTCACCAATGATATACACCATGATCACCTCATCAACTCACCAACTACATGTCCCAATATGTAGTCCAACCATATGCCAAATGCATGCACCAAGATATCCAACAAAAATGCTTCAATAATACATCATAAGATATATCAATGAAACTCAAAATATGTACCAGCCATGTACCCCAACAGATCAGCCTCAATCCTCCATTCACTACAACAAATACTAAGCATCCAACAATACATGTACTAGTAGTGTGCTTAAATATATCAATGACATCTATAGCTATCATCATCAAGATATATCACATAACCAAGGTACCATAACTTCACTGTCATAACTAACATTGTTCTTCAATCATAGAATGCCTCAATCCATACTCATGGGTTAGTGCCATGCATCCAACATAGCCTTTCATTTTATATCATCACTTTACATAATCCAATATGTAATCATGAAAACCCACAACAAACAATGTCAGAACCTTCAAAAAACTATGTCAGACCCTACATCACATAGTTATACCATCACATCAAGTTGTGACCCATGTGCATAGCCCCTTTTCTTAGGCTTTACCACATATGTGTGGCCTTCTGCACAGACAACTCACATATGTATGCGACCTATTCAAGGTCAGTCTGTGTATGTACATGACTGATACCATTGTCACCCGCGTATGCTTCAGTAGATGACATTCTTGAGCCTTCGTTAAGGCTTCCATTCTTCTCTGGTTGTTCAGTCTTCTTCACCCACTTCTGAAGGTGTCCCTGCTTCTAAGAACTTGAGCTCTAAGCTTCCATATTTTCAAATATGTTTCCCTTCCTTACTTCATTCCTTCTTCTTGTCATGCTATTTGAAGTCATCATCATGGAATTTCTTCTTGTGTTCCAACAATCCTCGGATTTGTGGCCAAATCCACTACAGTTGTAGCATTTCATGCTGTGGCAGTGAACATCAATGTGTCCTACTTGATCACATCTCCAACACTTTAAGGTGTTATGAATTCTTCCATTATTTCTCCTTGCATAAGATCTGCATTCCAAATCTTTGCGACCATATTCATTAGATGAATAACATTGACCAAGAAAAACACTTTCATACCTTTGCTTTGGTGTCCATCCCTTTTGAGGTGTAAATATGGTTTCTTGATGTCTTCCTTGCTTTGTTCTTTTGAAATTTTCCTTTCCTCATGTAGATGGTTGTATTGCAACACTGTCTTCATCCTTTGAGAGTGAGGGACTTACCTCATGCTTCTTTGAGGTGCTTGCTTCAACATTTTTAGCTTATTTCTTATATCCAAGACTTGATTTATCATTTGGTGATCTTTGACTTTCCAAGATCTCATTCAAGATTTGTGAGCTATTCAATAATTTGTTTGACTTCTCTACTTTATTTCTAATATCAACAACTTCATCTTCTAACTTATGACATGATTCTTCCTTTTCATTTATTTGATTCCTCAATAGTTCCTCTACCCTTTTGGCTTCTTCAATTTGGGTCTTGATATGGACAATAATTTCAAAATTTTTTCTAATATCATCATCTACCTTCTTATCTTCTTTTTCATTCTTTAGTCTTGTGATCTCTTCTTCCTTTTCAACTAATTGAGTCTTATTACTCTCTTCTTGTTCTTTGATCATTTCCTTTAACTTCAAGATGTGCCTTTGACTCTTCTTAAGAAATGTTTTAGTGTTATCGCAAAGATAGCTATAGTCTATATAGTAATGATCATTGTTGTATTCATATAGACCCCTTTCAACTTTCTCTTTAAGCTCGGATAGTTTTCTTCTACTTCTTCCATGAGATAACAATCAATTGATTCTATACAAACTATTTTAATATTTTCTTCTTCACTTGTAGATAAAAATTCAACATCATCACATTTTGAATTATTGCAATCAAGAGTTTGTGGAGATTCTTTACCTTCATTTGAAATGTCTTCAAGATCTTCCTTTTTTCCAACATCATGACATGATTATTTGTATTCATTTGAAATGCCTTCAAGATCTTCCTTTTTGCCAACATTATCACATGATTCTTTTCCTTCATTTGAAATATCTTCAAGATCTTCTTCTTTGCTAATATCATCACATGTAGAAATAATGCAATCAAGAATTTTTGGAGATTCTTTACCTTTATTGATATTGATGTATTTGTCATCAATATCTTCCTTCTTGCTTTGATAGGTCTCCTCTAGATTTAGCCATAGATCGTTGGTGGAATTGCATTGTCCCATGCTCTCTTTGATAGGGCTTGAGAGTCCACTAAGAATGGTCTTGAGAGCCAATGCATCATCCTTATTTCCTTCCCTTTGAGCTGCAAAATTTGACTTGTTCTTCAAGGAAACTGATCCACCAATGGTTGCCTTCCAAATACCCGCTCCCATCTCTTTCACATGCACTCTCATTTATATTCTCCAAGTAGAATAATTTTCCTCATGAAGGATTGCAACTTCATCATCCATTTGTGTGTCTATGGATCTCCTCCAAGATTGTTAAGGCTTATATTGAAGACCCACTTTCATACCAATTGTTGGACACACTGACTACACTAAGAGGGGGGGTGAATAGTGTAGGGATCTTTTTCCCAAACTTCCCCTTCACAAAACTCATTAGTTACCAATCACCATTAACTCATTACTTATTGTTTTCATTTATAACCAATTAAATGTGAACATATATCAACACCATATATTAGTAATATATCATCAACAAATCATCACAACAAAGAACACAAGGAACACAAGATGTATGTACAATTTAATTTTTATTACGGGCTTCAATCCTTGGGTTTATCAACAACAACTGAATAGAGTACAACTCTACAAGAGCACAAGATCTATAATGCAAGACTTATCTTACACACTCATCACCAACTGAGATGAGTCAAAAATCCTCAACAGATATAAATCTGTCAACAGGTACATGACCTATTGGTAGTACAACACGTGTATGTACGTGCCCTACCAATAGTACAACTCATGTATGTATGCGGCCAATTTGTACTACAACCTGCGTATCACATCTAAGAAACTAGGCTTTTCTCTTCATCACACAATCAGATCCTCTGCAACTTGCAATCACATTCTCTTCTATCTATCACTATCCAATCTAATCCATAACCAGTCACAACACATCCAATATCTCCAACAACTTGCTCATGCCCCTCAACAATACAATATGAATGCTACTCAATCATGTATAAGAAATCAACATACTATAGAAATCATACCAACACTAAATCATAAGAGTGCTTCTCACTCTGTCAACCAACACAAACCATATCACAACAACCATACCAAGAATGCCTTAAGAATTCACTACAAAACAAGCAAGAGTATCCATCAAGACAACAATGTAACCATACCAGAGTCTCAGTGATAGATCTGAGCCCATAGAATGTAGATCCAGAACCTACTTCAGTCTTCAAGAGCCTGTGATCACCTCAACCACAAGTCTTCATGATTTCATTCACTATATGTGCCCTGTCCTCATTCAGCCCGCATATGTATGTGCCATGGCTCACTGCAACCCGTGTATACCTTAGAAACTAGGGTTTTTGAACTTCCGAGAATTTTTTTGTCATGATATCACACTTTCAAAAACTTTGATACATCCATGAGATCCTCCATATCTCCTCTCTCTCAGAATAGATCTTCAATACATGCTCAAGAGATACATAAGATATCTACCAAAGATACACTTACACAAGAGACCTTTTCCTCTTATTTATACTCTTCAAGTAGCTTCCTTAGAAGCATATTCTAGGTCACTTAACCCACTTCTAGGTCACTTAACCCATATCTAGGTCACTTAACCTATTTCTAGGTCACTTAACCCAATTCTAGGTCACTCAACCTATTTTTCTCATTTCTAGGGTTAACCACTTTCCATAATTAGAAAGTTATCCATTACTTTATCATTTAAATAATATTCTTGACTTTGTCACTTTACTTTATTATTTAAATAATCCTTCTTGAGTTTGTCACTTCAATTTATCATTTAAATAATGATTTATTCTTTGGAAGCTCTTTGACTTCTTTGACCTTTTAGGGCTTCATGCCTACATATGAGGGTCCTCCAACTTCGTAAGGCCATAACTCTCAAACCATGAGGAGTTACGTGACATTCCACATACCACCGGAAATGACATGATGAGAACTATCCATCTAGGATAGTTTCATCAAAAGCTTCATTGATCTTCATCTCATTATTCCACATATAAGCATGGGTTCTCCAACCATACTTATAAGATAACCCAATTGTAAAATTGTTTTCCCGTGAGGGCTTTCAACATAAGGGGACCACTTTGGAGTTAATCCATTTGTATATATTATAAACCATCATAAAACAATAAAGATTCATCTTTACATCAGTGCAACAATGAATCATATTCCAGAGAAACCACATCGATCCATCTTCATCTATGCATCATGTATCAATGACAACTCATTGATCCATGTTCATAAATATACTATGATAATACATGTATACATCAAAATTTTTACCTTTGACATCATTCAATCATCCTTTACATCATTCAATCATCCTTTGACATCATTCAATCATCAATCAATTTCTTGAAATCCATCCTTTGACAACAATTAATCAATCAATCTCTTGACATCAATCAATCACTTGACATCAATCAATCACTTGACATCAATCCTATGACATAAATCAATCACTTGAAATAAATATTTGGCTTCAATGAAAACATGATCTAACATATAACACTTTAATAAACAATTCTCTAACATCACTAAAGTCTTGTTTCATTCCATGGAAGTTTGACTAGTTTTCACTAGCTTAGTTTCCACTATCTATGCTTGATTTTATCGGTTTAATTTGCATACATTGGTAGTGGTTTATTGCTTATTTGTAAACTTCTTCAATTTGGGACAACACAAATTCTTTCTTGATCTTCTTTGATAAAAGGCTTGGTTTATGATCATTTGTCTTGTTCTAGGAAGGGATAACATTGTTTTGCAGGTACAAAACACTTGGAAACCATCTACTCTTTCACAAGACTCTTTTCCAAGTCATTATTCATCTTCAAGATTGACCTATAGGGGTTTCAATCATCATCATTTCACTTTCATTTCAATCCCCCTAGGGTCACCGATATTCCCCCTTTGTGGTCATTTCATCATCACTAAAGCAAAGGGAGTGTCTATCTAAGGTGACAGTGTGTAGGTACTCCCTTAGTTGTCACACTTCCGTGGATTGGGTTAGGATTTTCCCAATCTATAGATTGTGCGATAACAAGACTCATAAATGAAATTTGCGTATAATATACCTTGTGAGAGATTATCGGTATGGATGGAATCATTCATTCCATGGGTCGAAGAAAAACAATGAGAACTTGTCATACACATTGGTCGAAACCAAAGTTCCTCGTTATTCAGGAAAGACTCCTCAGTTCTACATTTTACATTACTCACTTGATGAGAGGAGAGATGATATATGATAGTTTGAGGGAAACATTGAGAGAAATATGACTCAAATCCTTCTCCTATGACATCAAAAAATTCATGCGAGGAGTATTGGAGGATTAAGATAGAATCTAAGGATGAGTGATGCATATTCCCATGAGGATTAACATGTAATTCTAGAGGAGATTTAGGTGATAACGTTTCTTAGATCAACTCAATGTTTCCAGTTCTTTGTATGGTAATGGTTTGTTTGTTTGATTTTATTTATTCATGTGGGTTAGAAAAATCATCATGCTCTGTATACCTTAAATTTTATGTTGTTAACATCTGTGCATCGAGATCAGAAATTTCAGATTATACAGGATCAATGAATGATAGGTTAATACTCACATTCAATTCTGAAACAAAAAAGTAGTAATTGAAAATAGGGTTATCAAGATCAAATTTTAATTCAAGATGTTCCAGAAATGGAAAAGGACTCATAACTTTGTGCATCCTGGATGGACTATCATGAATAATGATTCTTTGATTAATCAAAGCTTGGAAATCTTGTTGTTCTGATGTATCATCATTCAATGTTTTATCATTGAAAGAGTAATGTAAAGACTGCACTACATGATATATAGGTTTCTCATGTGGGTGACTATCATCAAATATATTTGTATAAAGAGAATGAAGATATTTGGATTCTGAAAATGACAGGGTTTCTTCAATGAGAAATTCATCATAAACCAAAGTATATTTATGATTTTTTGAAAGAGAGACAATAGATGATTCACACTCTAGGTATGAGGGGTCTAAAATTTCAAGTTAATATTCCTCCATAGCTATAATATATTGCTAATTAAAGATCATGTATCCCCTATCCTTCATGGCCGTATCTGAATTTTGTGAAGGAGAGATGACTTGATCATCCAAATTGCACCCTTAAGGAACATAAACAAGATATTGAAACCAATCCAAGATTTATGGGTCTGAGGGTTTGTCATTTTCAGAAAATATGAAATAAATATGCATGAAAGTTTGAAATAAATCATCCACAATATCATCTTCGAGCCTACATAATTATGCAATTTCATCAAAGAGTTCATGATAAACATAGTCTACATGAGGAACGATAAAGATTTCCATGAATTGTTTCCAGCTATGAATCAATTTCATTGGTAATTTTCTGAATGAAGCTTTAATCCTCCCTTTGAATGTGAGGACAAAAAATTGACAAATTTCATTGTCCTGAATAATATTAATATTTTATTGAGTTATTTTGAACCAATTAAGATGCGTGAATGAAGAGACATGCCCTTCACCATTGAACTTTGAATTTGACAAGAGATTCATTGTCTCAACTGAGATGCCCCTAGTGGATTAAGAATTTAAATGAAATGACTCCACATGGGCATGATTGTCATATGACCCTCCTTATAGCACCAATTTTGTTGATGCAGGTGAAATATCCCTTTATCATCAATAGGGGTTACGCCCAATAATAATCCTCAATCATACCTCTCACCGTTTGGAATAGGGAACCCATCCAAATTCTGGCCTGACAACCATTTATGGTTTTGGTTTTACTGGTTGTGGCTCGGTTCACTGATGAAGGTTTCATAAGCTAAAGGATGGAATGCAACTAATATAAGATGCATGCATCCAAACAAAACTAAGGTAACCATAAAATAAAAAAATAACTAGTCGCTCATGTCAAGGGCCGAGGAACTAGTTCAGACTGAGTAAAGACAATAATATGAATAAATAAATGAAAAAATAGAATAGTATAGAATTTAAACAATCATGTATGGTTCCATGCTAAAAAAATTAGGCAAACATTCCCCGAAGAATAGAAATAAAAATGCAACCACCATACATAATAATAGTCTACAATATGGAGTACATCCTTACACAACCCAAGTGTTGAGAAAAATGAAAAGGAATAGTTTGCAATACATCCAACAAGAGAATTAGAGTTCTTCAGAAATTAGCTTCGCCAAACCAACTTCTCCTCATTAAAAGAAATAGTAAATTAAATCTCCAAGGAGGGATTCTCAATTTTAGTTAACATCGTATTCCCAAAATAGTTCAGAAAATGTATAATTCTCGAAGAGCCAAAAATCCATATTCTTGGATACAATCCTCATATTTATTTAAGTTCAATGTGACTGTTTCCCTTGCTCCTTCCTCCATGAAATTTAATTTACAAAATTTTGTCCTTATCCATTTCATAATGATGAAAGAACAAAAAGAACAAGGGTAACATGAATGTTTATGATTTAATGTATAATACGTAGTTGCAATTTGAATTTGTCTTTTAGTGCTGGTGGGCCATCATAGATTTTGGCCATAGTGCACTTCACTGACAATGGAGACTAGTTTAGATATCAGAACACACTTCATTCTCATAGTTTGATAGTTGATCATCATGGGGTTTAGACTTCCTCTTCAATCATTTGAGTTTGATTCTATTTCGCTACTCCTATGTTTTTGTTATAATTTTTGTTGTTTCTACTCCATCATCCTCGACTGTAGATTGCATTTACAAGAGTACTACTGCATACTCAAGGGACTTTATTAATATGTAGTGGCTATGTCTAGGTGGTTTTCTTCTCTCACACACTGCCTATCTGGATTGTTGAGTGAGAACTTATTTTGGCATTGGTATCTGACACCATTCAATATGCAATAGATGAGTGACCTAAAAGTAACCTTTAAATAAACTATTAAAACCACACACCTAAACTTATAGAACTAAAACATTAATTAATTGAGAGATTGTGTATGCTTCCTTGAGTTCAGTTCCTAGTTACTCTACTCACAATTGAGGTGTGGAGTTCTATGGGACTGTTGATGGCGTGCCAGATTTTAATATTGAAAAATGTGAACAATTGGTGAGACTTTTCTCAAATCATATAACTTTGAAGTTGTAGATCTCTGAAATACCTTTCCAATGGTATAAGGAATGCACAGAACAAGCATCAGAGTCAAACATTCTAGCAAAAATACAAAGTGCAGTTTGATAGGGTCTTGTCCTTGTTTCAAAGAAGTTTGTGGGAACTCCTACTCTGTGTCCTGAGAATTTTCCAAAAACTTCTGGAGGAATTTTCAACAAGTTCCAAATAATTTCATGGGAACACCTCCTCTGTGTTCAAAGAAGTTTCCAACAACTTTCAGAGGAGTTTTCAACAAGTTCTGGAGAATTTTGTGGGAGACCCTCCTCTATTTTCGGATAAGTTTCCAACAACTTCGAAAGGAGTTTTCAACAACTTCCAAATAAGTTCATGGGAACTCCTCCTTTGTATCCAAATAAGTTTCCAATAACTTCTGAAGGAATTCGTGGGAACTACTCCTCTGTGTCCAAATAATTTTCCAACAACTTCTGGAAGAGTTTCCAACAAATTCTTGAGGATTTTTCAACAACTTTTGAAGGAGTTTTCAACAATTTTCAGAGAAGTTCGCGGGAAATCCTCCTCTGTGTCCAGAGAAGTTTCCAACAAATTTTGGAGGAGTTTTCAACAAGTTCTGGAGAAGTTAGTGGGAACTCCTCCTCTTTGTTCAAATAAGTTTCCAACAAATTTTGGAGGAGTTTTCAAAAAATTTAAGAGGAGTTTTCAACAAGTTCCAAAGAAGTTCATGGGGTATTCTCCTTTGTGTCCGGAGAAGTTTCCAACAACTTTCAGAGGAGTTCGTGCAATCTCCTCCTCTGTTTCCAGAGAAGTTTCCAACGACTTCCTAAGGAGTTTCCAACAATTTCCAGAGGATTTCAAGGGAAATCCTCCTCTATGTTCGAAGAACATTCCAACAAATCCTCCTTTAGAGGAAGACAAATCAAAAAAATTCTAAGTGTCCCTTTATTCAGCAAGCAACAACAATATCTTGAGTTCAAAATCCCATAAATTTCTCATAGATGTTCGATTGAGGTGTTGTTTTTTGCAACATAGAGAGCATAAGGAGGGGATTCTAGTGAGAGACCTTTGGAGCACTTAACATTGTTTAGGAGTTGGGAGGAATTATTCTCCTATGAGATTCAATTTAGTGCCAACATGATTATTATATATGCTAAAATTATCCCACTTGACAATAGATGACACTTTCATGATCATGGTCAGTCATAAAATCAAGAAAGTGCAAAACGTGCATCCTAGTGTGGTATGTGTAATGAAAAATGCTAGCGACAAAAAAAAACGTAATTACAACTGCAAAACGAATCATATTAGGAAAGGTAGACTGTCAATCAATAGTTACCCAATCATGTGTAGAAAGATTAATCATTGGGCATGAAAGGAGCCTGAATGACGGGTGTAATGAGAAGGAGTTGATTCGGAGGAGAAAAGGAGAGGTATCAAGATGAAGAAGAGTCGATGATAAGTTCTGTGTCAGAAAGGAAAATAATACCACTACCAATATTCTCAGTGTTGATGAGGGGTCAAAATCCTTCTATTGGCACATTGGCGACATAAGAGGGAAAACTCATCCAAGCACTGGATCAGAGAGAGAGAGAGAGAGAGAGAGAGAGAGAGAG
>ML777547.1:185223-198653 GCA_009831015.1 Picea engelmannii
AGTGTACTTTCATTGATCACATGAACTTCACTGATGATAAATCTTTATATATAGTTGAATAAAGGGAGAACTTGTAGAAAGTGTACATCGACGGGTTAGAGTGATTTGAAGAAACACTGCAAATGGTAAAGTGTGGAGTGTAGGAAGAAAGACTTGGGATTTTCCATTTACATGGGAAAGTCTGAGAGTATATCCAATAGAAATGTTTAGTAGGGGGCACAATTTATTCTCTTAGAGAAAAAGAAAAGAGACGATAATAGGGAGGTTGTTTTGTGTGCACAACAAACACTATTTATCAAATATAATTAAAGAAAAGGACAAAAGAGGACAATCCAAAAGGACAAGAGAGGAAAAGAAAACACCAGGATTAGGAAAGCTAAAGAGTTGAATATTTGGTGATCTGAATTGGATCCTTATCAAAATCTCTTTGTAATCTTTGTAAAATACATTTAATTATTTTTTTGCAAAGTTGAGGAAATGTCCAAAAATTCACTTGGAAGTTGAAATGAACCATTGTGATGGTTGGACTTCTAAGGCATCCCATTAAAAATGAACACTATGGAGAATAAGAGTATTGAATGGAAGAGAAGAGAGTAGAGACTAAGAGGAAATGAAGACGGTAATTTCTAGAGGGGAGAGCTCTAAGAAGTAGTCAACTCAAAGATTTTAGGAAAAGGGAGACATTGTACTTGGACATGCATGATACAAGACTATTGTTGAGTTAAATCCACATATAAATGTTTTTTCTTATACTAATTAAAAATGAATATGGTTTTTTATGCATAACTCACCCTTTTTTTAATCAATTATTCTTAATGAAAATACCCTAGAATATGGTTTTCCCATTTGAATTTTCAATGTAAAAAAAAAAAAAATTGTTGTCTCATGGTGTTATTAATGGTTGTTTATACTTGTTATAGTTTTGGTTTTAATCTATTTTTACATTCTATGTAAACTACAAGAACTGTAACATATCTACATTGTATTCCTAGCTTTGTTCACTGGTGTAAATGATTGCTTGAGTGGTATAATTGGTTGAGTGTAATGTTGGTTCACTATTTAGCCACATTATACAACTAATATTGTAATTGATTCTTTATGGGTGTTTGTTAACTCATTATCCACTTATTTTATCACTGGAATGATAAGTACAACACTACCACATATCATCCATTCAATGTGTACAGAGAACTTACATCTTGAGAATAGATTTGGGGAACCTTTGTTGAATAGAGGTATTTCTACTGAAGAAAGCAACCGAGTACTGAACCACATATGAAATAAAGCCATTATTTTTTAGGTTTGTTGGTGATTACGAGAAGAGATCATTATTTTTTTTCGTGGAGAACTTTGTTGATGAAACAGACATGCCATAGGTCTACCATTTACGGATCATAAGTTATCAAAGTAGATTATTCAGAGACCTTGAAGAAACTTCCATGGGAAAAGCCTTAACAAGGGAGAAGTTGGAAGAGTTGAGAGACTTCAACCAATATATACAAGAGGAAAATCTATATTGGAGACATAAACAAGATTAGCTGGAAAAATAACTTTCCAAATGCCAGGACTCATTCACCACCATGAGGGTAGAATTAGATAGGAGAAAATTGTAGCTTCTGCAATTGGGAGAGAAATTCACTCAACTAGATAATTGGAAAGATGAGAGTTTCATTGAAGTGACTGCTCAACTATACCAAGTTTTGACAGCAAAGGAAGAGGTCTTGAAGAATCTACACGTATCTATCAAAGAGACCATGCAAGCCCCTTCTGTTTCCACTGCGGAAGCCAACACCATGATGGAAAACATGGTACATTCACCTTCCAAAATCCTTCCTCAAGATCCTTTAAGTGAATTTGATATGTAAACTACTGTGTATATTCCACTGGAACAACTCATCCCAACAAATATTATAATACGATGAAATATTTATTATGCAATTTTATTTCCTTAGATCTCATGTTTGTTATCTCTAGCTTATTGCTCTATTTTTTTATAGAAAATAATAGAAATACAAAAATAAAATAACAAGAAGATGAAATAACACCATCCACACAAATAAACACAATATTTACCCTAGAAAAACAAATATGGGAGAAAACCTAGATTGAAGGTGAGGCCTATGCTCTTCTCTCTTTTCTCCAGTTATCAAAATGAAAATACGAAAGGATGGACACTCACTATGGAGTTGCCTATGACATTGTGGCATGAAAGGATGCTATAGAATATTCCTCCTCCTCCTTTGTTATGTTCTCAAAATACCACTCCTAGTTGTTTTACTCAATTATGGAACAAGTACAATACTAAATAATGGAACCCCTTCTCCTCATATTGACCCAATATTTAACATAGCCTGATAGTCATCTAGGGTGAGGGTTTTGAATTCCTCAACCCTCAATTAGTGTTACATTTGGACCTTCTAGAATATTCTTGAAAGTCCACATGTGGCTAGACCCATTTTTCTATGTAATGGGGACTGACTTGGCATCCACTCGTACCATGGTGGTAAACATGGTAGTTCAACTTGTAGGAGGCATAAATTTCACATACAAACTCTAATTGAGGCAATTCTTGCACCATTGGAAAGGTCTTAATGTGTAGAAAAAGGTGTCTTCCGCAAAATATTTGATATTAAGATTAACTTATTGTGGTATTGATAAGTCTAAACAAGTGGACAAACTTATTCTAACAATCTTGGCCAAGCTAGGACTAGAATATTCTGTCTATGTTTTCACTTTCCATTCAGACACGTATCTCATGGGAACAAATTGGAAGATGCCTACCATGGATCAATTCATTGATTCTCTCACACATGAGCAGGAAAAAATCATTCATATGGGCCTAATCAAGGATCCTGAAGCACATGCACTCACCATGCATGATGAAAAAGGATCATCCAAACAAAAAAGAAAGGGAAAATCACAACATCCAGAGCCAAAGAAGGAAGGATATTCCAAACCATTCAATGATTATTTAGGTTCCAAATACTCTTCAGATTCCAAGAAGAAGAAGAAAGGAAATCAATGCACTTACTGCAATAAAATGAATCATTAAGAATACACATGCATGAAGAAAAAAATCGATCTTATGGCACAAACACTTCAATAGAACAACCTTGGAAACTTCATTCTAGAGGGAGTCAAGAAGTAGAAGGAAGAAGATATTGCTCCTAAGAAAGGTAATCATCATGCTCTTGTTTCAATTAATTCCTCATCTTATTCATGGATTATAGATTCTAGTGCATCCCATCATATGAAAATGAAAGAGGAAGTTTTTCTTCTTTGATTCCATGCTCAAGACCCCCTATTCTCATAGGGGATGATACTCTAGTAGTAGTAGCAGGAGAGGAGAGAGTGGAACTCCATAATGGCAGTTTTGAGAATGTTTACATGTTCCAAATATTTCTATGAATTTTCTCTCAGTTTATCAGATCACTTAGAAAAGTAAAAAGGTTGAATTTATATCATATTCAGTTTTAGTAATTGACATGCATGACAATTCCATCATTGCAATTGGTGAGGTGGATCACAAGTCAAGGTTGTATAAATTCACTAAGTTTTTTTACGATGACTCCTCTTTTCTACTTACACATAAGGAGAGTACTTTTCATGCACCTCCAGTGCAACATGCATATACTCTTATGCGTCCATCAGTTTCAGACATTAGATATGATTCCATACACTTAGATTATGTACATGGAAATAAGAACGTAGTACATCCAGATAAGAAGCTAGCGTTAAAGCTTCAACAAATTCCCAATAAGGCACAATTCACACTTCAGGCAACATGTGTTCTTGTAGGGAATCCATTGGATTCGAGGACTTAATCTCATCATGATGAGCCTTCTCATGTACCTTCATCTTCTGAACCAATGATGACCATGCATTTCTATATGGTTCAATGTTCCGATCCACAAACCTACAGTAAGGCTGTGGGAAATCCATTATGGCAAGAAGCCATGCAGAAGGAGTATGAATCACTCCTAGAGAATCAAACTTGTGATGTGGTTCTACTTCCACCAGAAATAAATATTTTCAGGTGCAGATGAGTCCACAGGATCAAGAGGTACAAGGCTAGACAGGTTTCCAAAGTATCTCATCAGATCCATAAATATTTCTACATATTCATGAAGAATTTAAGCGAGTAGAAGTTTCAGACTTTGTGGGATTGCCTTGGAGTGAAGAACATAGTTTCCTAGCAGCTTCCTTTTCTTCTTTTGATGCATTGTCTTTTGAGGATGGGGTTTATAACTTTATTCCCACATGGTCTTCCCTCTTTCCTCATTTTTATTCAATGTTCATTAGTTGTATTGTACATGAGTACCTAACATGGCCTAGTTGTCGGGACTCATTTTTACTCCATAGTGATGGTAAGGGGGGGTGTTGGAGAAATTTCTTTTTTTGGCACACTAGTTCAGTGGGAGTTAACTAACTAGTTCTATTTTAGACTTTCTATTTTAGATCATCACTATTCTGTTATTATGCATACATGAATTCTACTATTATGGAATGTTATGTCCTATATATGAGTGTATTACACTCATTCATTGTATCATATTGATCATATTGATAATCATCTATGTATCAATCATCAGCTCATTGGAGCAGTGTGAATATATTTTCTCATTCTTCCACATTGAATCTCTCTTCCTTTCTTGATAATCTTTGTTTGTACTTTCTTAGCTAGATCCCCTGTGTAGGTTTCAATGAAACATTGAAAGATCATACCTCCCCATTTAGGGAGGATTTTTGTCCCCAAAATATTTATTGAATGAGGTGAGGAAATATTTCCTCTACCTTCTCTCCGGTGTACCATTTTTCTTTTTGTACAAGTTGTCCTTTCAACCCAATTTGTGAAAGGTCGTGTTGCCCTTGTCTTGTAGGTATGGACCTCTTATACAAAAATATATATTCTACTAAATTTGATTGATATTTTGGTGCTAAGTCCTCTATGGTAGGTAGGACCTGCTCAATTTCCTGATCCAACATGGAATCCTCATAGAGTTTTATATTCTCCACATTCACTACTAAGTAAATGTGGATGTATGGTGCTAGAATGAGTCTGTAGGCATTGTCACCCACCTTATCCAATACCTCAAAAGGGACATACTGTAGAGCCTTGATATTCTTACCAGGACTTTGTAGTCTTTCCTTATTCAACTATTACCAAACTTTATCTCCCACTTTGAATGATTTTTCTATTGTGTGTTGATTATGTCATGCCTTGAACCTTTCTCGTGACTTCTTCACTGTGTCCTTTACTTGCAAATGGATTTTCCTTATATTTTCAACAAACTTATCTTCTTTCAGTTATTCTTTTGTGATGTATTCCCTCACTCCTCTTTGTCATTGTAATGTCCCCACTTTGGGGCATCATCACATTGCAGAGGTTTATGATGACTACAGTAGCCAGATGGATGTTATAGTGAGTACAAGGATTATTGAGAGGCATTTTGGGGTTTGGCTTGCATCACTCATCCCATTTCATCATTATGATCCATTCCTCATAGGTTGGCCTTGGTTTTGTTGCATTCCGACAATTTCCATGATTTTGAGTATTTTGAGCTATAAGTTAATTAAATTCACTGAAGAGGTCATTTTGGGCACATTACTTGGAGGAACCTCTCAGTGTAATAGCTCATTAGAATCGGGAGAAGAAACACTACAGGATGGGATGGTGAGAAGTGACTTTTAGTGTCCAGGGAAGCCACAAGGAGAGATAACGCACTTCTTAGAGGTAAAACGGTTAATTAATTAATTAAAGTGATATAATTAATTAATTAAATATTAATAAAATGAAAGTCACTTTGGAGGAAGAAGGTGAGTAGGAAGTATAAAGGAAAGGAAAGGGCCTCTATTCATTCATTCATGTATGTCTATCTTTTGGATTTCTGGCTTCTAGCTAGAGGGCCCATCTCTTTGGGGTTTTGAGGGTTTTGACTTAACAAAACCTAGAGGACGATTCGGTGGTGAAAGATTCCACCTATCTTTTCCCAAGCTTGGTCTCGGAGATGCAATACTCTCCCACACCATTCTAGTTCCAGATTTACTCAGTTGTAGGAGGATTCTACATTAGTTACATGTGCAGATAGAAAGAGAGTGCACCGGTTGAGGGTTTCCAGCAAGAGGGGCGCACCATCCATTGAGGGAGGAATCGATCTAGCTGAGGAGAAGAGATTTCGAGAATTCTAGGTATTAGGTTTCCTTTGAAGGTGTCATATCATTATTCTTGGTGGATTCCAGAGTTATTTTAATGGTGGATTCATCTGTATTGAGAGGGGGACGATTTCCCTAAGAGGAGGGCGCAACATTACTTAGAGGGTGGCTAGATCCAAGGATCTAGCAGGTGTTTTTTCTAGTTGAGCACTTAGGTTTCCATTTTCGTGCCTCGATCTATCATTCTAGTGGATTGGTGGAGTTGTTGGAGGTCTCTAGGAAAGAGGTCAAATTATCTAGGGTTTCAGGCATCGAGGGGGGCACACCATTTCTTGGAGGAGAGTCAGATCCCTAGGGTTTGAGGGGGAGCTTGGAGATTTGAGAACCTGGGTTATTCTTGCCATCACCTGATCTATTGTTTGGCATATTTCTTGGGGTGATTGGACACCTTTGGAAGTAGGGCCAAATTGTTGAGGAGCTTCAGCATTCCAGCAGGACATGGCATCATTCAGTTAAGGGCTTTGGCACTTCATACAGCCAGATCTAATAGTCTTCTTATGGGAGAGTTTTGTAGCATCTCCTATCTTCTATTGTCTTTATTGGAGCCATCTAATGTGCATTCCAGATTGGCATCTCATTATATCAGGTTCTTGCTATTTGTTATGAAATAAAGATCATATTTACAGTGTTTTGGGATTGCCTATCATATTGTTGGTCTTGCATATGGTTGAGGTATGTTCCATGATTGCATCTTCTTGTTTATTACTGAAAAAATATATTAAAGTCATCAGTAAACCGTAAGGCTGAAATCAAGAGGCCAACCTACAAGTAAACACATACAAACAAGTAAATCAACCAAGTGTTTGACGAAATGCCACAACTATAAAAGCTTTAAAAGACACCCAAAACCGTGATGTTCTTGGCATAATGGCTTGGGAACATTACAGTGGTATCAGATATTAAAATCCTGCCAACTTGAGGGGTCTCTCATAGGGATAAATGGATAGTTGGAAAGAAATGGATGAGATATCCTTTGAGATAACATGCTTGGAGATAAAATATTTTTCCCTTAGCAAGGAAACTAAGGCCCTAATAACCTTCCCACAATATGCAGCCTATAGAAATACCCATTGGAGAAAAGAGGATATTTTACATGGGATCATCATAACAGAGGAAAAGAGAGCATAAACAACTAGATGGTTGGAAGAACATAGGAACCCCACGCCCATTAGGAGCACACAACTTTGCTACAGTTGCAAGGTGCCTTGGGAACTCGATCATAGGTGTAGGGGAAATGATCATGAGCACATTATTGAGGCACACTATGGCAGTGATGATGAGATGTGTGAGGATGGAGCGATAGATGCTGATTTAGAGAAGTTTGATGATGACAATGACTCTTGCACAGAGGCTAGTGATAATGACTCTTGCATAGAGGCTAGTGATGCTTGCACTATTGAGGAGGATAGTGACCCTTGCACGTTGGAGGGGTAGTTGGATGGATAGGATGATAACACCAGTGTCTCAATAGACATATCACATACCATTGATGACCTTACAACTCAACAGAGTGGTGATACTAGTGAGGATTCACACGTGTTATCACCTAGAGATGATGAGCTTCCTATGATGGCGGTGACACATATGTCATCCTTCCAGACACCCCTGATAGCCATGTCACATGAAAAGGTCAGTGGCATGTTAGATATGATTGAAGATCCTTGTGTACACCGTAAACATGTAGATCCACCGATCCAGGAGGATATATAGGATGTACAAACAGTTGACCTTACACACACAGATCAACATGAGGAGATTGAGTCACAGATTTTGGAGACTCCATTAGTTGAGCAGATTGGGGAGGATGACAGGGTGATGGAGCACTTTCTTCCAAGATTGACCTGCATTGATGAGGATGCACTCTTTATTGGTTAGACTGACCATAGCACTTATCTGGACACATCTATATGGGATCTGGGTGCATATGATAGTAGCAGGGTGAGTGCATAGGAGGATATACAGGATATAGTGTGATTCAGAGGGAGTTAACAGTTGATCATGACACATAGTCACATATAGGAGGTCCTAGTAGCATAGTAGATAGTGGGCAGTTCAACACTTTATATTCTGCAGAGAGCATTGCTGAGGATTTTAGTGATGGCACTAGCAGTGAGAGGCATGAGGTGGTACCTCAACATGACTGTGATCATGAGTCATACCACTTAGCATCACAACTAAGAGTCAGTGAGGGTATGATCATGGCAGCCACTAGGCATAGTGATGCAATGAATGCATTGATGACAGATTATTGTTGGAGAGCATCGGTAGCACATGGAAACATAGATGGAGGATTTTCCATGGATGATTTTCATCTCATGGAGAGAGTATCTATGATGAGGACCAAATACCAACAGTTGTTAACTGACAGAGACTACCTATTGAGGATTGGTGAGATGTATCATGAGGCTCTGAGGGAGAAGGAGTTGGAGGTGGACAAACTTACTCAGGAGTTGGAGAGCACTCGAGAATTCTTAAGAGGCACATAGACAACCCTTCAAGAATTAGAGTCTAGATCATAGGAGCCTCCTAAGAATATTTGTTATAGATCCATGTCAGTTGTCTTAGTGCACACTCGGATGTATCACCCAGTCACATTGCTAGAGGATGTTGGTGATCTAGCAGAGAAGCACCAGTTGATGGAGGACACTTCCATTTGTGTTCTAAGAGATGTTTACCTCCATGTAGAGGTTGATCCAGCAGTACGTTGAGGATATATGATGTAGCATGAGTCTACGGGAGACAACATGAGTATGCCAGAGAATACAATGAGGAGTGGTATCTCACAGAGACACGTTGATATGTACGGTGAGATTCAAAGAGGTATAATTCCTTGCATGGAGGAGATACACTTAGGGGAGTATGCAGATGTCACTCCATTGCAGTATCCCATAGTTGTGAGAGATCACCTTCACCATTTCAGTATTTGTAGGGGAGATGAGAGATGGAGGTTGGTTGGGAAGCACTTAAAGGAGTTACTTTCAGTTGTATCTGATGATTGGGATTTAGTGATGACTATAGGTGGGTAGTTATCATGGATACTGGTAGACGTTTTTTTGGTCAAATCCTTGGGATTGACCAAGACATGTGGTATTTTTTAGTCCTACGGTCAACTGCAGATATTTTTGTTAGCCTTTCCTAACATGTTTATCATATGCAACAACATTAGAAGAGATAGATAGTGGCTGAGGACATGGGGAGTGGCTAGGTCGAGATCACTTGACAGAAGTGTTTTTATGGAATCCAACGGGATAGGGGTGGATCGTCATAGGTAGCTAGTAGAGACTTGGTGAATGATGGTGAGTATCATAGGCCAGATGAAAGCAGATGATCATAGAGGGCTTTCGACAGTGATCAGTTTGACACAGGAGCAGTTAGGGGAGATTGGAAGTGATAAACTTCCAAGTATTCCATGGGATCCAGGATTTCAAGTGGTTAGCAGGATGTTTCACTACATGAGGACCCAGGTTGCGCCAGAGAGCCACATACTCCACCATGGGTTGGTTTGGAGTGGGCCTGTAGGGATTTTTCCGATGGAGCGAGGCAAATTTTCACTCTCGGTCATCATGATCAGACATAGAGATGGTTGGGCAGGTACTAATTCCAAAGAAATGTCTTTATAGATGCAGTTTCTGGACAGCAGGTCCAATGGCCACAGGTATTCCATCTTGAGGATCCAGGAGAGAGTGATCCAGTATGTATGCAAGGAGAAGACAATCATGGTTAGAGTAGTGCAGGGCCAACATGATGAGCTTCGACAAAGATTAGCGTGGGATCCAGGGATTGCAGGGTTGAGAATTTATCTGACTGACCGGGGTGAGTGGACCTTTGCAGGGGAAAGTTGTTTTGAATTTCCATTGAGCTTCAGTGTTGGGGAGAGCACATAGCTTGAGGGTGCCTCATGGAGACCTTGCAGTACCTCATTTTGGCATCAATAGGTGTAGTTGATGGAGGTCATGTTGATATTGGTAGTATCTTGGAGGATGGACTCATTCCGGGATGAGGCCATGTGTCATGTGTAGGAGACTCACGGAGTTGGTATGTTTCAGGATTATGCTTCCCAGGGGCTAGCAGTCCATGACTTGATATGGGACCCAGGGGGTAGAGTGTATGATTGTTCATATTTGTATGGGTTCTACTATGTATCCCATAAGTGGACATGGGATCCTGGTATTATACTTGAGGGGAATTGGTTATTGCTTGAGGACAAGCAATTTTCTAGCAGGGAGGACTGTAATGTCCCCACTTTGGGACATCATCACATTGCAGAGGTTTATGATGACCATAGTAGCCAGATGGATGTTTTAGTGAGTACATGGATTATTGAGAAGAATTTTGGGGTCCATCTTGCATCACTCATCCCATTTCATCATTATGATCCATTCTCCACAAGTTGGCCTTGGTTTCGTTGCATTCTGACGATTTCCATGATTTTGAGTATTTTGAGCTATAAGTTAATTAAATTCATTGAAGAGGTCATTTTGGGCACATTACTTGGAGGAACCTCTCAGTGTAATAGATCATTGGAATCGGGAGAAACAAAAATACAAGATGGGATGGTGAGAAATGAATTTCAGTGGATAGGGAAGCCACAAGGAGAGATAAAGCGCTTTTCACAGGTAAAAAGGTTAATTAATTAATTAAAGTGATTTAATTAATTAATTAATTATTAATAAAATGAAAGTCACTTTTGAGGAAGAAGTTGAGAAGGAAGTATAAAGGAAAGGCAAGGGCCTCTATTCATTCATTCATGTATGTCTATCTTTTGGATTTCTGGCTTCTAGCTAGAGGGCCCATCTCTTGGGGGTTTTGATGGTTTTGAATTAACAAACCCTAGAGGACGATTCAGTGGTGAAAGATTCCACTTAGCTTGTCCCAAGCTTGGTCTCAGAGATGCAATACTCTCCCACACCATACTAGTTCCATATCTACTCAGTTTCAAGAGGATTCTACATCAGTTACATGTGTAGATAGAGAGAGAGCGCACCAGTTGAGGGTTTCCAACAAGATGGGTGCACCATCCATTGAGGGAGGAATCGATCTAGCCGAGGAGAAGAGATTTTAGGAATTCCATGTATTGGTTTTCCTTTGTTGGTGTCATAGCATTATTCTTGGTGGATTCTATAGGTATTTTGATGGTGGATTCATCTGTATTGAGAGGGGGTTGATTTCCCTAAGAGGAGGGCGCAAAATTACTTGGAGGGTGGCTAGATCCAAGGATCTAGTAGGTGTTTTTCCTAGTTGAGAACTTGGGATTTCATTTCCATGCCACGATCTATCATTCTAGTGGATTGGTGGAGTTTTTGGAGGTCTCTAGGAGAGAGGTTGGATTATCTAGGGTTTCAAGCATCGAGGGCGTGCACCATTTCTTGGAGGAGAGTAAGATCCCTAGGGTTTGAGGGGGATCTTGGAGATTTGAGAACCCGGTTTATTCTTCATCACCCAATCTATTGTTTGGCATATTTATTGGGGTGATTAGACAACTTTGGTAGCAGGGCCGAATTGTTGAGGAGCTTCAGCATTCCAGTAGCATGTGGCATCATTCAATTAAGGGATTTGGCACTTCATACGACCAAATATACTAGTCTTCTTGTGGGAGAATTTTGTATCAGCTCCTATCTTCTATTGTATTTATTGGAGCCATCTGATGTGCATTCCATATTGGCATCTCATTGTACCAGGTTATTGCTATTTGTTATGAAATAAAGATTGGATCTGCAGTGCTTTGGGCTTGTCTATCATATTGCTGGTCTTGCATATGGTTGAGTATGTTCCGTGATTGCATCTTCTTTTTTATTGCTGCAAACATATATTAAATTCATCAGCAAAACCTAGGGCCTAAATCAAGAATCCAACCTACAAGTAAACACATACAAACAAGTAAATCAGCCAAGCGTTTGACAAAATGCCACAACCAAAAAAGTTTTAAAAGATACCCAAAACCATGATGTTCCTAGCATAATGGCTTGGGAACATTACAGTGATCGATATACAATATCCAAGGATGAAGGTGGAAAATACCCAAAGATAACATCAAAATGGGACTTACCAGTAGAAGTGTGGACTGATCTATTATAAGAGTGATGAATATAGATTGATTTTTCATCCCAGGTATTCGAATGATTTTAATTGTAACCCCTCAAAAGTTGCACCAAAGTATTCTTGACTACTTCTGTATACGCATATATTTGTGGATAGAATGTTGTAGATATATTCAACTTAGTGTATGTCTTCTCCCAAAGTGTAGTACAAAAGGAGCTGAGAAATCTGGTATCCTTGTCTGAGATGATGCTCCTTGGTATCCAAAAGTACACCCAGACCTATTCAAAGAGCATGTTTGTATCTTATTTTCCTTTTATGGTATATTTACAATTCATAAGAATGCACATATTGTTGAACCTATTAACTACCACAAATAAATAGTCATGTCCCTTCCTAGTTGTTTGTAAACCTCCCAAAAAATCCATGGAAATTCTTTCCCAAGGGTGAGTGGGTATAGGTAAGGGATGGTATAGACTTTGATTTCTATTATTGGGCTTGCTAGTCAAACCAAGTATGCATCCTATAATATATTGTGCTAAGTATTCTTGCATTTTGTGCCAATACACATACCTTTGTAAGTAATAAACTATCTTCCCAACACCAAAATGTCCCACAACTTTGGAGGTGTGAGCCTCTTTGATAAGCTACAATTGTTTACCAATATTACATATTGGAAAAATTGCGACATTCTACATGTGACAATATGGAAAAAATTGACCACATTGTAGAAAAATAGAGGGAATTTTAAGTTTTTTTCTCCATCCTGCTCGATATCATCGCATGTGCGACATAATTTTCAAATTGTCACAAGAGAGATGTCTTATAAAGGTCAACGTAAGAGAGACGACATCAAATGTGCATCGCTCTTGCAACGATGTGGACACTGGGTCAGCCCCCCCAATGGTCACCCACTATTTGATGGAGTCAACATTGACTTGGTAAACTATCATCGAAATTGCGACGTTATAAAATCTATAAATATGTTGCATTTTAGGGAGGTTGCAACAAGTTTTGTATAACAACGATGGTTCAAAAAGGGTATAAAGTCTTCTTGGTGAACAAAAAACATGTTTTTTTTCATATGTTATAATAGAAAAATATAATAGATATTCTATTATACACCACTCAAATTTATAAGATAATCATCAGTATATGTCTGTGGGGAAGAATGTCAAAAA
>ML777547.1:198800-222738 GCA_009831015.1 Picea engelmannii
ATTTTATACATGCACTAATTTTGCATGATTGTTTGTAATTATAAAGTTAGAGTTTACCCCTAACTTTTTGCAGAAAGCACCAAGTAGTAGCAGAAATGATGTTGTACAAGATGAGGAACATGAAGCGGATAATGAAGATCAAGTTAATGATCCCATGGAAGTAGATGACAATAATAACATAGTTCAAGATGATGGGAAAAATCAAATGATACAAGACTTATTCGGTCATCCAAATGAAGATCATGGGGACATTAGTGATGGTATTTATGATGAACCTCTGATTGAAAAGGAAAATAAATGAATTTATAAAGGGTCAAGAGAAACTATTCTCTCCACTACATTTGATATAGATTTAGGAGTGAAATGAACTAATTAACTGATTGAATACAATAAATGTAGAGATATGAAGAACAACACATATATTCAGTGAACAATATATTCTATTGAATAAATGAAATAGGCTGAAACTGTAAAAATGGAGAACTGAAACACTTGATGGAATGGTGGTAGCTATCTATGAGAAGAGATGTGGTTGCTACATGCATCTGTCTGATAAGAATGATTACTATGAGGCTCCAAAGGCCTTTTTGATATAACTCATGAATGCCAAAACCCTAAACATCCAAAAACCCAACCCTAGGAGATGGAACGACAAAAGTTACGTGGGCCCCTATGGGTAAGTTGGTACCTCAAATTCTCGGTGTCGTAACTTTTTCATACGACCTATGTTTTAGGTGTGTGATATCCTGTTGGGAAGGTATTTTTGAGAACTACACATTACACCATCAAAATCTGACTCTGTCTATAGTTTGACTGTGGTGAGATAAAAAAACACTGTTAAGGGCCCCAAAACGGCCCTAGAAGTACAACAATATGTGTTGACATGAAAACATACAAAATAAGCCAGTTGGATTATATGGGAGGCCACTAGTATCCAAATGGAAGATGTGTAGGGCTTTAGACAACCTTGAAAGTGTAGAACCCACAATTACAAAGAAGTACAAAAGAACGTGATGAACTAAAAAATGACAAGAGGAGCCAGTTGGAATAGGCGGGTGGTCACCAATATCCACCTGGATAAATCCTCCCCCTTAGGAAGAAATGGTCTCCATTGTGTTGAGTTCCCCCATCAAGTGAGGAAATTTCTGTTGGATTTGGCCCTGGGTGAGCCACTTGCCTTGGTGTAGGAGCTGCCTTGCCTTGACAACCTGATAAAGCTAGATCCTCTACTGGCAAGTGCCCTTGACCTATGTGTCCACTATCTGATCAGTGGATGCCTGTTCCATGAAGTTAGGGTTGAGATCTGTTGGTGTTAGTTGTTCTATGATCTCTGAGGTGTCCAATAATGGGGGGAAATATGGACGAAGGAGGTTCACATTGAACACTGGGTGAAAGCCAAGGAATGGTGGAGTGTTGAGCTCAAAAGCATTGTTACCCACAACCTTGGTGATGGTGTAAGGCCCATAGTGAAGTGGGTGGAGCTTCCGATGGGGCACTGCAAGAGGCTCCTTCTGTAAGTGTAACTAGACATAGTTTCCAACTTGAAACTGGTGCGGTACCCTTTGTTGATCATGAAGCTACTTGTACTTAGCATTGGATTTCTGTAAAATCTCCTGGACCTATTGGAGAATGTGTTGAATCCGCTCAATGAATCTGGTGGCTTTGTCGGTCTCAGAATGAACATGGGAAGATTCTGTCTGTGTGGTTTCTATAGGGAGTGCAACATCAATGGGACCCAAGGGTTGGAATCCTAGTCCCACCTTAAATGGGATATGGTCGATGGAGCTATGGAGAGCCTTGTTGTAACTGTGTTGAACATAGGGGAGGATCTCATCCCATCTAAGTGGATGCTTAGAGTTGTACATGTGTAGGATGTGCACAATCGTCCGATTGATGACCTCTGTCTGGCCGTCTATTTGGGGGTGGAAAGTAGTGGATTTAGTGATCTTGGTGTCCCACAGTGACAAAAGACTCAACCAAAATGTGCTGAGGAACTTGCTATCCTAGTCGAAGATGATGGTCTTGGTATATTAAAATGAACCTACACTCGTTCGAATAAGATATTGATAGTATCTACAGTTGTGATGTTCTTCTTGTAGGTTATGAGGATGGTCATCTTCGAAAATTGGTCAACGACCACACATACACAATCATTGCCTTTCTTGGTGGACATAAGTCCAGACATGTAATCCATCGAGATGGATTCCCAAGGATTCTCTAGGTTAGGAAGAGGGGTGTATAAGCCTTGCTTCTTGATGGATGGCTTGGAAATGGCACAGGAAATGCAATATTTGATATACTTGCTGAAGTCCTGTCGAAGTTTTGGCTAATAAAAATGTTTCTGGAGAACGACCATAGTTTTCTCCATGCCAAAATGTCCTGCCACCCAACTGTAGTGATCTTCCCAAATCAAATTTTCACGCTCTCTTGCAAGAACAGAAAGATGGACCAGATGGCATAAACACCCATCTTGAATGTGAGAATCGATGACATTTGTGCCTGTACCTAAGAGTTGATAGGTGGTTGCGAAGTCTGTATCTTGCTGTTAAATTTGGGGCCAAATATATGCCTCATGTCCATAGGAATGGAGCACAGTGATGAGTGAAAGCACGGGAGGTCGACTGAGGCATTCAACAACACAATTTGTGCTCCCTATCTTATACTTGATGTTGAGGTGGAACTGCTGCAGGTAGGTGGACCACTTCTGATGGTGGTCATTCTGCAACTTCCCCTTTGTTTGTATGAAATGAAGAGGCTTGTGATGAGTGTGGATGATCATCTCCTTTCCCAGAATGTAATTTTTCCATTGATGACATGCTTGTACAATGGAATACATTTCCTTGTCATAGGTGTTGTATTTCTGGATAGTATATGAGAGTGTATCACTATGGTATTCCACCGGAAGACCGCGTTGAGTGATAACTACGCCTACAACATAGTCAGATGCATCAGTACAAATATCGAATGGTTGTTGCAGATTAGGAAAGGAGAGTACTGGAGCTGAGCACAAGCAATGCTTCATATCATCAAATGCTCTTTATTGTTCCTTCCCCCACATGAAATTTTCCCTACCACCGCCCTTTTTCATGTGGATGAGGGCCCATGCAATATGGGATAATCCCAACATGAATCGTCGATAGAAATTGGCCACTCCCAATAAGCTCTGAAGCTTTTTTAGTGTGGTCGGGGCTGGCCAGTCATGGATGACTTGGATATTAGTGGGATTGACACGTACCCCATGCTCATCAATAATGTAGCCTAAGTATTGGACCTTGTTCATGCCAAAGGAACATTTTTTCAAGTTGGCATATAGCTTGTGTTTCCGCAAAGTTCTCAAAACCTGTTGAATATGTCATATGTGCTCCTCCCAAGTTCTGTTGAAGATGAGAATGTCATCCAAATATACCACCACAAAATAGTTGGTGAAGGGTCTCAATACATCATCCATCAACCGCATGAAAGTGGCTAGTTCATTTTTTAGGAAAAAGGGCATGGCCAACCATTCAAAGAGACCTTCTCTAAATTTGAAAGTTGTCTTCCAGACATCAGTTGGTTCGATGGGAACCTCGTGGTAACCAGAATTCAAGTCAATCTTGATGAAGAACTTTGCCCCCTTGAGTTGGTCAAGAAGGTCACCAATCCTGGGAATTGGGTTCTGGTTTCAGACTGTGATTTTGTTTAATGCTTTGTAATCAATGCAGAGTCTCCAAGTCTTGTCCTTCTTCTGCACCAGTACAATCGAGATTCTGCAAGGGGAGGAGCTGGGTATGATGTGCCCCTTTTGAAGAATCTCTTGGATCTGATGCTTGATTTTGTCATTTACATCAGCAAACGGTGATAGACTGGCCCATTAGGTAGAGGTGCACCAGGGGTTAGATAAAGTGGATGCTTGACTTGGTAGTGTGTCAGTACCCCGGTGGGTGAGGAGAAGATGTCTCTATACTCTTCCACGATCATGTCCACTTGCTTCTGCTGCAAAGAGAGGCTATGTGTAGAGGCCATGGATTTGGTAGTGACCTTATGTTTATTGTGAGAACGGATAAAAAAGAAGATGAACTTCCCAGTCTTTGAAATGAACTTATTGCATTGCTTAGAAGATATTAAAGAAATAACAGTAGGCGGCGCTACCTCTGGTATCTTGTACAATTGTCTACCCAAAGTAATAATAAAACTGCAGGGTCTAGACTCATACACAACATGATTCTTCCATAAATATGGTTTTCCTAAAAGAACGTCACAAACTTCAAGGGGAGAAATATCACATAATACCGCATCTTTGAAGGGCTTGATGTCGTAGGGTAGACAACACTGTTGGCTGACATGAAGATATATTCCTTGGTGAAGCCAGCCAATGGTGTAGGGTTGTGTCAATAGGTCCAATCGATCAATGAGCTCTACTGAGATTAGGTTCTTCTGACTATTGCTATCAACAATGAATGAAGCAGAGCCCCCTTTACCCACATCTATGAGTGAAAGATGCATTCCCCCTCCTTTGGTTCTTCTAGTTCGCTTGGATGGATTTTGGTGGTAGCGACAATGGCACTAGGTTCAACATCGATAATCTGCTTCCCTCATTCTGGATTTGATTTAGAATTAGAATCGACCTATGACTTGGAAGCCTTCATCTTGACCATGAGTGACTTCTTGGAGTGACATTATTCAGTGTTGTGCCAAGGTATTTTATGATATTCACACCATTTTCCCATGTCCTTCTTCGTCTTCTCATTTCCCTTCTTTTGTTGCGGCTTGGACTGGTTGTCCTGAGAGTGGCCATGTTTTCTATATCCCTTTCTATGTGGGTTGGGGCTGCCTTTACCCTACTTCAGCTATGAGGATTTTGTATATCCTAACTCTCGCCTCTTCTGCTTAAATTTCTGCTTGATCTTGACAACATATCTATAAGTCGTACCCAATTAGGCGATGCCCATAAAATCCATTTCAGTTTGAAAGTATCTATGAAAACAAATGCAGTATTTGAGCACCATATGTCGCTCAGAGTCTTTGATACCCAACTTGGTGCACACAATATGGAAAATATTGGTGAAATCTTGTATTGTTTGGTCCCTTTCTTGACGCAAGGTGGTCCATCTGGTGTACTGGTCTTCATAGCTTCCAACAAGGTAGTATTGTTCTTTAATGGCATCCCGAAAGGAATCCCATGTAGGGGAGACCACAAATATTGTATATTCCTCTATGGCCCTTTTCTCATAGTAAGTGTCCCACCAGTCCTTAACATGGGGGATGACCTTGAGGAGTGCAAAATTTATTCCTTTCCTTATCGAAAAAATTATGGACCGAAAAATACCCTTCAAGCAAATTCAACCATTTATCTACAACATCCGCATCTATCATTCCTTCAAATAATGGAATATAAAAATTTGCCTATACCTTGAAGGGGGTTGCATGGATGCTTGATGAAGATGCTTCTCCTGTGGGTAGCCATCGAAGGATCTTTGCAAATTTGTCCATGATTTCATTCCTTTGTCGCACAAGGACTTCCTCGAGAAACATTTTAAAATGATCTCCTGATCCATCATATTTATTTTCATCTCCCATGGGTTGTTTTCGGGCTCGATGCAAATGATATTGCAATGACTTATTGGTTCAAATCCCAACTTCTTGTACCCAGATCTTGTCAAGGACATGCACGAAGAAAAAATAAATGAAGATCAGACCACTCTGATACCACTGATCTAGATTTAGGAGTGGAACGAACTGATTAATAGAATGAATACAATAAACACAAAGATATGAAGAACAACAAAGATGTTTAGTGAACAATATCTTCTATTGAATAAATGAAATAGGATGAAACTGTAAAACTGCAGAACTAAAACACTTGTTTGAATGGTGGTAGCTAGATATGAGAAGAGATGTGGATACTACGTGCATCCGTCTGAGAAAAATGATTACAATGAGGCTCCAGAGGAATTTTTTATATTACTCGTAAATTCCATAACCCTAGACATCCAAAAACCTAACCCTAGGAGATGAAACGCCAAAAGTTATGTGGGCCCGTATGGGTAAGTTGGTACCTCAACTTTTTGGGGTTGTAACTTTTGCATACAACCTCAATTTTAGGCGTGTGATGGCCCGTTGGAAAGGTATTTTAGAGAAATGCACATTAAACCATTAAAATATAACTCTGTCTATAGTTTGACTATGGTGATCCAAAAAAACACTATTAAGGGCCCCAAAACAACCCTGGAAGTACATCAAGATGTCCTGACATGAAAACATACAAAATAAGCCAACTAGATTAGATGGGAGGCTACCCGTATCCACTTGGAAGATGTGTAGGGATTCAGACAACCCCAAAAGTGTAGAACCCACAATTACAAATAAGTACAAGCGAGCGTGTTGAACTAAAAACTGACAAGAGCTGTCAGTTGGAATAGGTGGGTGGCCACCAATATCCACCTAGATCAACATTGTTGTTGGTGAACTTAAAGGTTATGAATCATTTGTCGAACACTTGTATGACATAGATCGCAAGGTATGTAATATGTTTCATCACATATACATAAAGGTTGACTTTTTCCCCTTTTTTTAGTGTTAAATAATGTGTAAAATAAAAATCCAATATTTACAATTACTATTCTTTACATTAACTAGTTATTTTTTATGTTTTAGATTGTTAGGTGAATTTATGTTACCCTCGTCAAATATTTTACCTCACACATATCGATATTTACATGCAATTATGAAAGACATTATAATGGAGTATCAAAGTATAGATGCATGTCCTGATGATCATATTATATATTATGGACAACATGCGTCGAAAACAAAATTCTTGGTATGTGGTATCAATAGATATCGAACCGATTAAGTAACAAAAATGGTGCCTCAGAAGGTTGTCTGGAATATTCCCATAATTCCACATTGGTAGAAAATGTTCAGGTTCCAAAGCATAGTAAATTTTATGGATTACAATGCAAAAAAGAGAATTGAAAATGACATTCTTCAAATTCCTGCAAATGGTTATGAATTTAGGGAAATTGCTGCAAAATGGCCAGAATTTACAGATGAATCTCGTAATATTAGGATTTCATTGGCAACTGACGATGTTAATCCATTTGGAGAGATTTGGTTTGTTTACTCAGTGTGGCCTATTTTTTTTATCAACAATAATATTCCTCCTTGGATGTCAATAAAGAGGGAGCACATAATGTTGACAATGATTGTTCCAGGTATTTGTTTACATTAATTTTTTGAATGTAAATTTTTCATTTGTATTTTTTTTCATAATATATTTTATTTATTTATTTACGTATATATACATACCATGGTATTAATTTCATGTAATTTCAAACAATTAGGTAAGTACCCATTTAAAGATATGAATGTGTATATCACGCCTCTTATCGACAAACTACTAAATTTATGGGAGGGAATCACTATGTATGACATCTGTAAACCAATTGGGAAGAAGAGATTTCAATGTTGTGGAATACTTTATGGAAAATTCATGATGCCCTGAGACTAACACATTTTTGTGGTATGTAACGTTCCATATTGCACACTTGAATAATATATAATTAAATGAAGATATAATGTATGTTGTTTAAATAATCATTTTGTATATTAATAATTCACATTAATCCATCTATTGCAGGTCTTCAAACAAAGGGTAAATTTGGATCTCCATTTTGTGGTCCTAAGATGAAATCTCATCGGTCAAAATTTTTAGGAAAGGAGGTGTTTGATGAGTATAAACACTTCCTCTCTAAGAACCATGAGTATCGTACTATTGAAAACAAATCTTTTCAATGGGAAATAACAGACTAGACTAAAACAAAAAAGAATGACACCTCACCTATGGAAGTTGGCATATGACATAATTAATCCTCGAGGTACGCATTTTGTTTATTTATTGTAAATGGAATCATGTTTTGAAATTTATTTTAATTATTCAATTTATTTTACCTCATTTGATAAATAATGTTTTGTTTTTTTATGCTTCATCAATGTTGTCACCGTAAAGGTAGTAATAATGGGATTCCACAAGGAATGCAATGTTATCCCACTCAATTCACGAGGTTTCCTTACTATGAGGAGATAAAAATAATTAATTTGTTTGATACAATGCATATTGGGAAGAATGTGACATAAACATTATGGCGAATCATAGATGGCAGGAGGGATAAAGAAAAAAATGTCAAAATTTGTAATGACATTCATGAAGCTAATCATGAAATGCAAAGTGTGATCCAATGAAATAGTGATGGAGACCAAAATAACCTTCCATGGTTATTAACAGAGAAACAAATAAATGGTGTAAAAGAGGTCATTCAAAGAATTAAATTTCCCACAGGTTTTTGTTCAAACATAAAGAATATCTTAACAAAGAAAGGTGAATTTGGTGGGGTAAAAACACATGATTGGCATACCTTCATTAAGGTAATTAATAATTTTAGTATTCATATTTATATATTGGTCGTATACATTTTTCGAGATTTTTATCTTTATTTTCTAGTTTTGAAACAAGTAATGATTCGTTTTTATTGTTATAGTATGTTATACCTCTATCTCTCCCAAACGACTTTGACAACAATGTCAAACAAGTTATATATGATCTTGGAAAATACATGAGTTAAGTATCTGCAATATATATGCAAAAGGTTTTTTCAATTTTTTGTTGTACTTAATGACATGTGTTTTACCCTTAATGTAATATGTATTATGTTTTGCTGAAACATGCTATTTTCTTGCTTCATGATCTGTAGATGGTTTTCATTGAAATAAATCCATGAAGATGATATAAAGTATTGGAAGAGATAAATTCCTTGGCTAATGTGTGAAATGCAAAAGTATCTACCTCCAACATTTTTCAATGCACAAGAACACCACCTCATACACCAAGTTGAGGAGATTGAAATTTGTGGACCTGTACAAACAAGGTCAATGTGGATGGTGGAGAGGCACTTGAAATCATTGAAGGATTTGGTTATACAAAGAGCACATCGTGAGGGTTCTATGGTGGAGGGATATATGGAATATGAATCCATGGTGTATATTAGTCAGTATCTTCCTAAATTAGCAGCGCAAGCTATGAATGCAGTGGATTGAATTTGGGATGTGAACTCCATCAAAACATTTGAAGGGGAGTAGCTGTTGGGGAAAGGTACAATGAAGAAAGTGAGGTAATTAAATTGTGGATATTTGTCATAAATACAATTTTTTTGTTTTTTTGTGTATATGATCATACTCATTTACTATTTATTATTTCATCATTTATTAACATTTACCATGGTTATAACTAATATTTAATATTGGTGAATAGTGATTTTTTGATCAGTCAGTTGCTCAAGATTGGGATGCACTACATTTATACATTGCAAAAAATCTTGACTCGATGAAGGTATGGATTGATAGATGTAAACAACATCATGGCGATAGGTTATCATGGAAAGAACTGTCTGAATTGGATAAAGAATCTCGATATAATGGAGATTCTGATGTTACGTAGAGGGAAATAGATTTAGCATATTGTTTGAAAGTTGGAAAGGCAAGAAAATTCACCCATTTTATTTAGTTATTTTATATTATATTAATGTGATTGTAGGTGTGTTTTTTTCATTTTATACTTTCCAAGTTATATAAATTTGTTTATTACTAATTGACAATGCATCTTTTACATGTCTGGCATATTGCAGTTGAAACACCACAAGGCTATGTGGTGCAATGGCTATAAATTTCACATCAAACATGGATGAAACCAGGAAAAATTATGATAGTGGGATAACTGTAGTATTCTAGGTCATTAATGTTTCCTCTAGGAATGACATACGTCCTCGAGAATATGAAAATATATACTATGGGTTTTTGAATGATATAATTGTGTGTGACTTTAATTCCTTCAAATTAATTTTGTTCGATGTCAAATGGTATAGGTTACGAATGCATGTAAATGATGAGGAAAGAACTATTATTCAACATGCCAATGGATTTATAATGATTAAAACAACGATTTTTGAAAAATAAAATGTGAACAAGTCTTTTACTCAAAGGTTCCAGGTAAGAGGGATTGGTGATTTGTTGTTAGATATGATCCAAGAGGAAGGCCAATATAGTATACTGTAGATGAATAATATTATATTGAAGAAGATGATGATGTAGAGCTATAGCAAGAAGAATATGGGTCGATATATGAAGAAGACAAAGAAGATGAACCAAGTGTAGGAGACAATGTGCTAGTTCTTGATGATGATATCGATGAAGATATGATCGAAAATGACATTGATGACGTTGATGATATCATCAATCCTTTCAACATTGTTTCTAATCCAGATGCTGATATAGATGTCGAGTTGGATTATAAAGAAGAAGATACACAAGAAGGATGATACAAATGTTGCATTGGAGGAGGTACGTAACTAGATATTTTAATTTGTATGAATTACTCTCTTTAAATAATTTTTTATGTGGGTTAATTACATGTTGTTAAGTTTTATTTTATTTTTTGATATCCTATGCTATATGTTGTTAATTGTTGTTGTAATCAATATTAAGAATTGAATACTTATGGGAGGGTTGTTTGAGAAAAGTTCCAATTGTTTTACAATTGGTCAACAAATATTTACAAACCAAATTAACCTATAAACCAAACTAAATTAAATTAACCTATAAACTAACCTAAATTAATGATAGTAATACTCAGATTGGTGATACAAACACGAACAATGATAAAAAAGGAACGATGGAAAAGAGATAAATATCGAAATGAAATGAGACAGTAATTATGAATTCATGCACATGCGCATGAATTGTTATAAAACACAAGAGTTCATTAATGAAGATATTTTTGTAATGGAGGTTAGGTCATGAAAATGGGTCAAATAAGACATGGTTGTGTGAGAATTGAAAAGGAAAAGGTGACCAAAGAGAAGACCAATTATATATAGGCACATGACTAGTTTTGATTACTAGAATAAGTGTTGATTCTCATTGACCTCGCAAAGTGACCACTTAATGGTTGAAATTTTCCTGTATTCATTGAAATTTGACATGGTTGCACTAGATGCATGCCTTGACGATATGGGAGGGTTTCAAGACTCAAATATTACTCATATTATACCCATATAAGTGAATGGCTTGTAACCAGGTGGCCAATAAGTGGAATATGGTCAGTAACTTAGATGAGAGAAAAAATCAAAGATAAGATCAAATAACTGAGGAAGCTTGTGCAAATTTTTGAGTACTTGTCTATCAAGTATTAGTGTATTTTGACAAACTTGTGATATAGTCCATAAATATTTATCGCAGTAAGGTCATGAAAGGGGTCAAAGAAGACATGGCCATGTGAGAATTGAAAAGGAAAAGGTGACCAAAGAGAAGACCAATTAGATATAGGCACAAGACCAATGTTGATTACTAGAATAAGTGTTGATTCTCATCAACCTCGCAAAGTGACCAGTTAATGGGGCAAACATTGAAATTTTATCAAACGTTTCATGTAGTCATTGAAATTTGACATGGTTGCACTAGATGCATGCCTTGACGGTATGGGAGGGTTTCAAGACTCAAAGATTACCCATATTATACCCACACAAGAGAATGTTCTGTAACTGGGTGGCCAATAAGTGGAATATGGTCAATAGCTTAGATGAGATAACAAATCAAAGATAAGATCAAATAACTCACAAAGCTTGTGCAATTTTTCAAGTACTTGTCTATCGAGTATTAATGTGTTTTGACAAACTTGTGATATAGTCCATAAATATTTATCGAGGTTAGGTCATGGAAAGGGGTCAAAGAAGACATGGTTGTGTGAGAACTAAGAAGGAAAAGGTGACATAATAGAAGACCAATTAGATATAGGCATGACCAATGTTGATTACTAGAATAAGTGTTGATTCTCATCAACCCTGCAAAGTGACCAGTTAATGGGGCCAATGTTGAAATTTTCTCAAACGTTTCCTGTAGTCATTGAAATTTGACACGGTTGCACTAGATGCATGTCTTGATGGTATGGGAGGGTTTCAAGACTCAAATATTACTCATATTATACCCACATAAGAGAATGGTCTATAATTGGATGGATAATAAGTGGAATATGGTCAATATCTTAGATGAGAGAAAAAATCATAGATAAGATCAAATAACTGACGAAGCTTGTGTAATTTTTTGAGTACTTGTCTATGGAGTATTAGTGTGTTTTGAAAAACTTGTGATATATTCCATAAATATTTATTGAGGTTAGGTCATGAAAAGGGGTAAAAGAAGGCATGGATTTGTGAGAAATGAGAAGGAAAAGATATAGGCACATGACCAATGTTGATTACTAGAATAATTGTTGATTCCCATCAACCTTGCAAAGTGACCAATTAATGGGGCCAACGTTGAAATTTTCTCAAACGTTTCTTGTAGTCATTGAAATTTGACATGGTTGCACTAGATGCATGCCTTGACGGTATGGGAGGGTTTCAAGACTCAAAGATTAATCATATTATACCTGCATACACGAATGGTTTGTAACTGGGTGGCCAATAATTGGAATATGGTCAATATCTTAGATGAGAGAAAAAATCAAAGATAAGATCAAATAACTCACGAAGCTTGTGCAATTTTTCAAGTACTTGTCTATCGAGTATTAGTGTGTTGTGACAAACTTGTGATATAGTCCATAAATATTTATAGAGGTTAGGTCATTAAAAGGGGTCAAAGAAGACATGGCCATGTGAGAACTGAGAAGGAAAAGGTGGCACAAGAGAATACCAATTAGATATAGGAACATGACCAATGTTTATTTTGATCGACCCTGCAAATGACCAGTTAATGGGGCCAACATTGAAATTTTCTCAAATGTTTCCTTTAGGCATTGAAATTTGACATGGTTGCACTAGATGCATGCCTTGATGGTATGGGATGGTTTCAAGACTCAAATATTACTCATATTATACTCACATAATCTAATGGTATGCAACTGGGTGGCCAATAAGTGGAATATGGTCAATAGCTTAGATGAGAGAAAAAATCAAAGATAAGATCAAATAATCGACGAAGCTTGTGCAATTTTTGAGTACTTGTATATCGAGTATTAGTGTGTTTTGAAAAACTTGTGATATATTCCATAAATATTTATCGAGGTTAGGTCATGAAAATGGGTTAAAGAAGACATGGCCATGTGAGAAATGAGAAGGAAAAGGTGACCAAAGAGAAGACCAATTAGATATAGGCACATGACCAGTGTTGATTAATGTGAAGGGCGACAAGGCCAACTTTTTGGGTGGCATCTCCTGCTCATGTACTTGAAACTGACACATATAAATCATGACATGTGAATGGGGCCAATGTTGAAATTTTTTCAATTTGTGCTTGTATGGAATGAAATTTGACATGGTTACAATAGATGCATGCAATGACAATATGGGAGGGTTTCCATACTCAATCATGAATCACACAAACAATTTCACAATCAAACAACAATAATATAGAATAATTAATGTGAAGGGAGACAAGGCCAATTTTTTGGGTGGCATCACCTGCTCATATACTTGAAACTAATGCATATAAATCATGACATGTGAATGGGGCCAACGTTGATTTTTTTTCAATTTGTGCTTGTATGGACTGAAATTTGACATGGCTAGACTAGACGCGTGAATTGAAGGTATGGGAGGGTTTCCAGACTCAAACATGACTATTTGTGTGTGTGTGTGTCTATTTTTGACTGAAAAAATCAACAACTAGTCGGGAACACACTCGCGTGACATGGGGTCATGTTATTTCGAAAACTACCACTATAACCTCCAGGCATGCCAACATATCCCATCACATGTAACATCCCCAACCTTCCAGGCTGGGCCATGCTACTCCATAAAATACTCTTACTAAGCTCTGATACCATATTGTAGCATCCCCAGCTTTATACCGTTGTGCTATGCCACATAAAAATTTTCATCCCAACTGTATATATAGAAAACTTTAAACAAAAAAATATATTATGCAAATACATAGATTCATGTGGAAATAACAATAAAAATATACATGCAACATACATAGGAAAAACTCATAAACATAACACATGTATAATTACACAGAATGTAAATTAACACACAATTGATACTTATCTCTTATGGAAGACCACTAAATGCGTGAAAACCTTCCATGATCCTCCTAGCCTTAGACCATGTTGCTCAAAACTCTTAGCAGTGGGTACCCCCGAGCTAGGACTAAACTCCACTCGGGTAAAGGGATTTCTGACCAAGATGAAGCTACACAGACAACATGAAGGATTTCGTCCTGAGTTCCAACCCAAACTAACAAACTATAGTCTTTCATTCCCCACATGCCTATCCCACCCTAGGAAGTGTTCCCCTTCTCTACTCAACAATCCTTTGGTTGCCCCACTTCCCTTCTAGAGCTTCAACAAAAAAACAAACAAAAAGTCTTAGAGCACTGTAGTTGCAGTTGGGATCCCTTAGGAAATCAATTCCCAACAATTATCTCACCTAGAGAGAGTTTCTCATGGGCCTGACAACCCACCTCTTTAGTCCATCTCTTAAGTCAACCAGGTACAGGTTCAGGTGAAGGCAATAACATAATTCAGTTAAGGAACAATACTGGCTTGGGTAAGGTATAGGTATGCTACCCATGATAGGGAGGTAGCCCATACAACTCCAGGGTGTGTGCACGATGTAGAGTTCAAATCACATAGGCCACATAGTGAATTGATTGCAGACTGGTGAATCATGAATGGAAAGAATGGGAAGAAAAAAATGGTGAAAATAAACTAATTTTCCCCACATATAACTGCATGCTCCCTTGATGACACATGGCCCTCAAGGAACTCATTCCTCTCCACTTGTAATTCATTTCCATTTACATAAGAACTTAGGATACCATGAGATTTATCCATACCTTAGTCTCTAGGAATAATATTATAATATTCCCTTAGAGATAATCCCTCTAGCTTAGCCCCTTTCCTAGGCTCTTAGCCCCCCCTTTTCTCTTCCTAGTGGATTTTATTCCCCCATACTCTTTTATCGTGGTTGGTCTACACGCAACGATGAATTTTATTAATGATATGAGTGTTTACATATACAAAAATAGGCTCACTGGCCTTTATCATCTAGGCTCTCCGGCCTAATAATCACATAAGCCTTATGGCCTATAATAACCTGGCTCACCATCCTATAAGCATATTTACATTTACAACTAGGTATCAACCTAGGGGTATTACATTCCCCTCCCCTTATTTGTGCATTGTCCTCAGTGCATTATATACCATGTACAATTGAAAATTCTTCAAAAAGATCCATGCTTTTGCTAATGAAGTTCATTATCCACCTAGTGTTCTGCTTTCAAGCACCATTCATGTATTCATACTATAGTTGGAAGTCATTTGATCTATTCCATATAACTTCTTCAAGAAATAATTTCATCTCATTGTTCCATTTGAAACACCCTCATTATGAAAACTACCATGCCATAAGCACTCCTGATTTTCCGCTTCCTTTTTTCACTCACCCTTCCAGGCTCAGGTATCCCTTCAGTGCTGCATAGTCCTTCAACGATCCATCTTGCCAAGGATTTCACAGAAATGAAGAGCGCCAACTCATTATTAGAACCCCACCAAGGTTCTACATTTAAATGGCTCCAGTGTCTCCAACAATAGATGTTCTTTCCAAGCATGACAACAATAATAAATATTATCTCACCTGTATCACCCACATACAGTTGTTATGAGAGATTATTATAAAAACTTCATTTTAGAAATCAAATTAATTTCATAAGGAATTCAACTTTTCCCAAAATATGAAATTCGATCTCATACTTTTTCAAGGTTGTTGCAATAGTAGGATGCAATCTTTCTTATGGTTTTCAACAATACCATACTGAATACAACTTTTCCTGCAATGCTTCCATTCTTTGCATTCAACCAACATATTATCAGTATTTCCTATACATTATATTTTCATTGCAATATGTACCATAATATTACAAAGTGATCTTAGAATTGTCTACACTTAACAATTCAATCACAACTATCAAACAATTTATTAACTAGAATGAATTATCATTATATGCAGATGCTTTTTCACAATTAATATCAGTAAGTTCATTACTCTATTTCCTGAACATAAAATTTCCTATAGTCAATGCTCATGTGACTACTTGACTTGCAACTTTCCTGTTGCAATGTCTAACAACTCCTGAAATGTTCTCAACTCCACAGGTTAGTAAAATTTCAGATGTTAGTGTAATTATTTCCATTATATAACATATCTACATGCATTCACAAGAATGCATCCAAGCATAAAAATTCTATCATGCATAAGTGCAACTCTACCACCTACTATGCATGGGTGCAACTCTTGATGCGTATCTATTCAATGCACCTTTGCATTGATTTTTAGAATGCTCTATATCTAAGTCATGTATCTCACCATCGATAAATTGGATATTTGGCCAATGCCTTTGACACATTCTCCATACACTTCCTATTATCTTCTCAATTATTTGTATACCTTCCTTTTCAACCCAAACACTACACGAAGAATATAATTATGTGGTGTTCATTAGTGTTAGAAAAAAGGTTGCAGTCCAAGTATTATTTAGAAGTAGAAATTCATTGGATATTTGTGTGGTATGTAGCCTTTCCATATCCATACCTTTTCATAACCAACCATGTCATGGTCTCATACATGACTATCTTTTCTAACATCCATTCCTATAACAGGTTCATACCCTTTATTGCTTTGGTTATTACCTTATAACCAAATTAACATGACATGCTACTATGTCAGTGTGTGCATTCAAAAACTAAGAAGCTTTGATAATTATTATAGGCCTCCAACCTTTACCACACCTAGTGGTATTTTATTCACATTAATGCATTCCGCTAAAATAATAATATGATTTTATAGATAAATCTGGCTGAGGAAATTCTTACCTAAATTCACTTCATCAATTATGTAATAATAGTACATAAAACTCATACATGCATAGCTTCCATTAAATGAATTTCATGCTACCTAGATAGATGATACTAATAGAAGCTCTTATGCCTCCTTTATAAACCTTTTAATCAACACTTCAACATTATGTTGCTTCCTTCCATATGCACCAATACTTTCATTCATGCAATAATTTTCTCTTTCCTGAGCACTTATCCATCCCAACCAATCCTGATCACTTTAAAATATTTTAGCCATGTACTATGTTGATATTAACCTTCGATATTCATTTATTTCTTGGATCCATATAACTCAACTCACACTTGGACAAATTATATTTCCAATCATACTGTCTTATAGACTTTGTATCTTCAACATTCATTTACTTTTCGGGACTGAACTACTTCATCCCTTTCTTGACTAAATACTTTAGCACTTGTGAATTTTCTTAATGAACCATTACTTCCTCCTGTCTTGACCCATCGGATTTCAACTTGACTTTCATAATCAACTTATGTCATTCCATTTTGATGCACCTATTCCTTCTTCTCCATGTTTTATTTCTTTTGGACTAACATCCCAATGTACTCTGTCAATGCACTCATCTCTTGGGTATGTACTCAACATTCCTTCCCATTGTTGTCATAGTTCCCCGAATGTTAAAAGAAGACTACGTATAACTTGGCTTCCATCTATTGGTACCTTTCAACTATTTAATTTACTCATGAACTTCACCCAGTCTCTAATATATTTATCTTTGAGTAAATCCTCTGCTAGGAGTTTTATTTCATCATTATAGATCCAATGTTTCCATAGTATAATGTTTTATGCTTCAACCAACACTCCTTACTTATGTGCACCTTCATTCCTTTACCCTTGAAGTGATGCCCTTCATACCATGCTTCCATTTCACACTCTGATAACAATAATGGAGGTGCTATCTCCAAACTATAGGACTGATCATTGGATATGTTACATCTTATATCCAAATATACTCCTTGTTTCTCTTTATCAGAAAAATAACATTTTAATCTATCAATGTTTTATAGCAGATATTTCCACACTCTATTGCCTTATCTATTCATTGGCATCCTTTAGAGTGAATGGACTTGCACTACTTCATACACCAAATGAGCTACTCTTATACCCAAATTCCATTGAGCACTCTAATTAACATGAATGGATTTACTGTAGTGGATTCCCAAAACTTTATGGCTGCACCTAGATTCATATCTTAACATTCTTCAGTCTTGGCCTTTGATCATCTTGTGGGATATTCTTGACGTACATTATGTCCTCAAGTTCCTCAACTTCTTCTTGATACCAAGTCCAAACTCTTTCATATTCTATAAAACCATCATTCCTTATTCCCATGCTTTGCATCTCCATATGAACCTATGGTACATGCATTATCATGTATTGCAGATGGATTTCCCCACCTAACATTCACATTTGATGTGAAAAATTTTCATCCAGAATGTTTTCCCCAAACAAGAATTTCATTAGGGTTTTCTATGTTGCTTATTGAACCCAACATCTGATTCAATAACTTCTTAAAGATCCCAAATGTAAAATGAAGAATTGTCTATGTCCTTATTTCTTCTTTCTATAGACATCTCTAGAAATTTTTCTATTTTAATTGTAACCATGACATAAAAAAAAATTAGGCATACAACAAAATTTGTTAGCTAGAACCACAATATATAATTTGGTAACATATGCACAATTTTTCCTTTTATCTTCACCAAAAATATTCTTTTTGACTTCGTGTGATCTAAGCTACTCAATTCTCAATTATGGGTGACACCAGTACATTTGGGTCAAATTCTGATAGTGTGTTCGATGCAATTGCCACTTTATATTGTCGGGAGAACGACAAACAACAGACCCCCTCAAACGCCATTTCACATGACGTAGATTTTTCGATGCCATATCTATTGTCTATATTGAGACGTTTCATGCAGACACATGTCATCTCAGATTTGACTGTCCAAACCCCATATAGACATCGCTACAACAATGTCAGAGACATCGGAATTCCGATATCCCATTTCATCGGTCTCCACTACGTGGACTGTATGGGAGTGACGTTACCATACATTGTAATATCGACGTATGGTAATGTTTCTCAACCGATGGTCAACTATATATCTCCGACGTATGTGCCATGGGAGCAAAATTACCATACGTCACAATTCCAACTTATAGTAACGTCGCTCAACCGACGACCAACTATATATCTTCGACATATGCGCCATGTGAGCGACGTTACCATACGTCACAATTCTGACGTATGGTAACATTCCTCAACCGACGACCAACTATATATCTCCGAAGTATGTGCCATGGGAGTGACATTACCATATGTCGCAATTCCGAAGTCATGTAGGTATTTAAGAAAAATGTCAATTTATTTTTCCTTTTTTGATATTTTTGAATTTTGCAACTAGAAAATTTAAAATGAAGTAATTCCCTTGTATCATCCTAATAAGGGTATATAGTGAATAAATTGTTTAGTGATACTAATACAAATAGATGTAATCATTCAATATGGACTAATACATATGATAATCCCATACAAGTGTTATGTTACCCTTGTTATATCAACTTAATGAAAATGATAGTACTTATACCATTATCTATACTAGTTACCTATGATAAGGTAATGAAACCCATATAATTCATTACTAGTTACTATTAAAGCTGACAAAGGTCATCAGATATACCTCATTTCCATAAGTTACATCATAGGCCATCATTCTTACTCTTTCACACTAGTAAATTATATGGAATCAATGCTCTACTATATAGATAATCGTGTCCATTATCCAATACAACTGGGTTTATAGAATAGTGGTTACCATTAATCTTTCTTAACATGATGCTTACATTAAAGTGAATAGCTTATGAATACACATATATTAGTAACAGATAAGCTCCATGAGTACAACGTGTTGAGCATAGATTAGGTTCAATACTAGTATAATTACAGTGATTCTTGATATGTTCCAATATGACATATTTACCCTAATCGAACCTGATCAATATAGGTTATAATGATAAGACTGTGATTGCCAAGCTGTTGTAACAATGATTTGGTTGTGCCTTTACATATCACTATAAAGATAAGTAGTATCATTAATCTAATATGCATAATAAGGAACAATTTACCATCGTAATCAGTAAGCTAGCTAAGTAATACAACTTAATATTACTACTATTATGCTCTTTATCCTGTAATAAGAGAGAATCAATGGTCATACTTCATCTATCATTAGGTGGTATTCTCATAATCATACCAATTCCATTACTTTGGAATAGATTTGTGTTTCACTTACCTATGTATTTCACCTAATGAGTACATGCAAGCTGATACGAGCTTTAACTTGGTGGTATAGGCTTGTCTCTAGCATAAGCTTTATGAGTACATTCTACATTACCCATTTAAAGATGAACATGCTTGGAATATAATGGTAATGAATCATACTTATAAATGAACTTAGAGCCTGTTGATATAACGAGCTCAACTTAATCATGTTACTATGTTTGCATAATAAACACTATTGAGATCATAGTTATTGATGAGGTTCATGTTTCACTAGTATGGGATCTGATTAGGCTTGTAATTATATAGAGAAAACGTAAGTTCTAACATAGTGAAATCAAGCACAGATTAGTATTGGTTCTTATATTATGCTTGTACCGTCATGTATCAAGATAGGTGATATCTGCTAATTGTACGTATAAAGAGTAAGTAGTGCTTATATGAATTAGTAGTTATAACTCTATCATAAGCAATGAATATGGATAAAGATATAGGTTAAGTTACATTATTGATAGGGTTCATGCAGATAAAGGATAGTTTTCAACGATTACATGTTGGATAGGCTATGTCACTAGTACCCCCATTGTTGTTACATAATGAGCTTTCAAGGGTTGATACATGCTTACAATGATTGAAATAAAAGCACTAGAGTTATAACTCATATGGATGAAAAGATCATATGGGATAAGTGTATCTGTAATGTTACATATATTGTTACGACTATTAAGCATGATTACTCTATTACATCTCATAAGGATATGGAATACTAGTAATTAGAGATCAAGAATAAGTAATGGTTACCTTATTACCGTAATATCTTACATGTTATAGTTATAAGGGTAATGATACTATCATAGATAAAGAATGGGCTTGTATTACTCACCATATAAGCAAGTTCATCATAAGCAATGTAAATAATAGATAAGTATGTAATCATACCAGTAGAAGCATAGTTAAACAAAGCAAATCAATACTTATTAGTCACGTTAAAGATTTATTCGAATCATTGTACTTGTCTGAATTAGACACATCATGTTAGTCTGAATTGAACACACAGTATCCATAATAAATGTGATTGGATTCAATATGAATTAGCTTATAGTTAATAGTTGATGTCATTGCCTCAATAAGATTGGTACAATACAGGTAATAACCCAGTTGGTCTTAATCTTCATATTGTATCTTCCTAATACTAATGCCACTCTAATCATACATAAGCTTCATAGTGAGTTCGATAAGTTGTAGATATGAGTTATGCTTTGAGTGCCATATCACCTAGTTTCCATAAAAAGAGCTTAGTAATAGAGAGCTTAGTATGATTCCAGGCATTGTGTTGTTTAGTGATCTATAAAGGTTAGCTAATGCGAGTAATTAACACAATACTAATAACATAACTTAGGTAATGGAAGATAATAACATGGTGTTTACACATATGTATACCATAGGAGTTCATTACTTACTCTACTTAAGCTGATATCATGATAAGTAACACTATCATTGATTAGGGAAACACAGTAAATATGAAAAGTGAAGTACAATATAGGTACATAACTACAATGAATACGGGAAATACATGAGAGTAATACTAGTGCATAAAGCCCAATCCAAGCAATCTATGTGTATAATGATTAGGGGAATAAATTGGATAGAACACACTTGTATAAGAATGTGATAAGAGTAATCATACTTGTTGCTTAGGTATCTATAACTCCATATTACTATTGCTTCTATTTCACTATATTAATGGAATTCGAGCTTACTAGTAATGAAATTGATATCATGTTACATACAGGGCAATAGATGTTCATGGATATGGAATACATGATATGATTATCATATAAGGAATGGGATTAGTACTAAGTAGATAACACTGTAAATTACTTACATACAAGGTTAGTAATGGGAATCACTCACATGAATAAACACCATGTATCAACAGAGCTAAGTTAGTTAGAACTATAGCCTACTCTGTATATATCAATCACTAATGAGTAAACTCCATTACTTAATGTATACTATTGCTATGATGGTATAAGTAATGCACACTGTATACATTGGCCATATCTCTTAGCTTAATGGACATGGATTGCATAGAGCCCAGACAGTAAGATCATGATAACTAGTAAGGGTTATGTAAGATGTAATGGAGATAGTACTGGCTTAATCATATCTAGAAGTGTAACATATACTGTAATCTATAACAAATATTTTGTTATATCATCTACCATTAGTCAACACACCTAGATTAGTTATGGAAATATAGTGAATCAATACTGTGAATACAAGAGGATCACTCTATCATGGATCCTGTTCTTAAGCTATTAAGGTAATGCTTTGGTATGACATAAAATATGAACACACTGGATTAGCTTACATTTATTTATTAGTATACAAGCTTCTTAGTGCTTGCTTCACTATCAATTATAGCTTTATATGTGATATTGCTTAACATACGTGAGATATCACATAGAGTTATAGATATTACTACATGGTTTGTAATCATTACATATGAGTAAGAAACCCATAGTAATATGATAGAGATAGTATACGAGATGTAATGGTTATGTACTAGTAATATAGTGTCATCCATTACTTGAATATCATGGATAGTAATGATCTAGTATTGTACATATATCATATGTAATAAAGTCCAAGTGCTACCATTCTATGTTATTTATATCAATGGCATTCAAGCTTATTCTTCTTAATAAACAACTTTCAACATGTAGTATGATAATACTGTCAATTCAATGAAGCTAAGTATGATGATTAGGGAGATAAGGTAAACACACACCTGTAACTAGCTTAGTCATAATCAATATCAACATAGTACTAATGCCATATGTTCATCCCATAATATAGGTATAAGGAAACACCATTCTTTTACTCTTAATAAGGAATGTGTATTGAATAGTCAACTTTCAATGACTTCTGCTCAATCGTATTAGTATGACAATACAAGTGAATACAACTGGTCTTACTTATAATAAGGGTATTTAAATAACATCATGATATATGGGCTTATTGAGATATGTTACTTGCATATATTTTATACATAACACGACATGGCTGATTATGGTAATTAGTATATGATAAGCCTATACAAAAGAGTAATACTAGCTATGTACCAGTAATGGGTAATGGTCTAAAACCAATGACAATCATACTAATCAGAGAAATACGTAAGCTTACTATAGCTAGTAGATATTGGAACTCATACTCTATGGGCTATGGTATGCACACAAGCTTACTAAGCTTAGGTAAGTACATGGCAATCAAACCAAGCTGAGCTATATGCATTGAATGAACTAGTCCAATACGATCAACTTACTACATGGTATAACAAATTGTAGTTACATTACTTACTACATGTCGTTGAATAGGGAAAGTACGATTACTATCTGACCTTATTAATAGAGTACACTAGTTCTACTTGTTACATGATGTATTACGTATAGCTTATGGTTGTACTTATGACTTTATACTAGTATCTATTGTGTACTATATGTTAGTACTAATGGTATATCTAAGGATAATAAATAAAATTAACTAAAATGTATGCTCAACATTATGCCTAAGGATGCATGAAAATCAAGTAGAACTAAATGAGTGTGTTTTTAATGAAACCTTATAGATCAACCAATGCCTTATATGGAGCTAAATATGAATTAAAAAAATGAGTAGGGTAAACAAAATTGAAATGGAAACG
>ML777547.1:228886-239294 GCA_009831015.1 Picea engelmannii
GGCTTCCTAGAGTAGTGTGCCCTTGGTCAAAGTCATAGGAAAATTGTTAGAATTAGGGCAAAATAGAAACAAATACTGCCTTTTTATTTTTCTGTTCACAAGATAAGTATATATGAGAAAATAAATAAATAGATCTAAATTAAATTTTGAGTATAAAAAGAAATTTTGAATGAAAAGACAAACCTCAAGCTTACCTCCTGATCTAAGAAAGATGTACCTGTCACATGTGTAGATGAAAACCTTTATAATCTGCTCAGAAATAGTTTTAGGTTCATGGATCAAACCTCTAGGGTTTGATCTCTATCATAAGGACTTAGGAATAGTTTTTCCAAGGTATATACCATCACAAGACAACTGCATCAAGTAATCCACAAGAAGGGACAACAAGGTATTGACCATAGCTGATAAAACAAAACCAAGCACCCCACAAGAAGGGACAACAGGAAATCCAAAAACTAAGACAACAAAAATCTCCATATCAAATAAGAAAACCCTCCATAAAAACCAGTCCATATCAAACCCTCCATAAATGAAAAGAAGGCAGCACTAGATAAACTCTCCAACACAGGGGACAACAAGAGTGGAACCCTCACAAGGACCTCAACTCTACACGTGGCACCTAGAAGAAGAGGCCACAACCTTCATATAGAAAAGAGACAACCCACAAAGGAGGCCATGACACCTGTACTTAGGTCTGTGACCCTAAAAGGGAGACCCGACACCCACAAGGAGGCTCCTCAATCACTTTAGTAGGTCCGACATCTAATGAAGACATCGTTGCACACAAAGGACAGGTCCGACAACTCTTGGGAGGCACCTCATCATCTCTTGCACCAACAAACAATCAAGGAGTAGAACCCAACCAATACCAAGACCAAACAAAACTCAAATCTGAAACTGTTACACCAAATGGGGAGGCTGCACCAACAAAATCAGATCTAAAACTGTCACATCAAATGGAGAGTCTGCACCAAAAAAACTCAGATCTAAAACTGTTACATCAAATAGAGAGGTCGCACCAACAAACAAAACTTTTATCTAAAACTGTTACATCAAATGGAGAGGCCGCACCAACAAAACAAAACTCATATATGAAAAGATAGTCTAAAAAGGAGGCCACACCATCATCAAGAGATAACAACTGAGGTAGTCACAACAAATAAGAGAGTGAGTGAGTGTGAGTGTAATATAATGCTAGAGGGTAGGGTCTTATTTATAGTTAGGGAGAGGGGTTAGGGAAATTTAAAATTATAATTTAATATTGACATTTAATTAATATAAATATTAATTAAAATGTCAATTAATATTAATATTAATTATAAAAACCCTAAACACATATAAAACCCCGATCAAAAATAAAACCTCAATCACATAAAACAACAAGGGGGTACCTTTTAAGACAAAGTCAGGGGGGGTCCATAATGGCAAAACATGTCCACATGAGTCTCATGATGACCTATAAACTTTATCATCACTGCATAAGGGGGTCCATAAACAATGTGGTCATGTCCATCTTCATAGGCACTCATAGGTCTCATGGACCATCCCGTGACAGAGGAAGAGGATCACACATCAACACATCTTGGTATTACACCAAGATCTACCTGGTCAAAGACCAAGTTTCCACAGAACACATTTGGGGGCCCTAGAACACATATAGGGTCTTATACCACCAAGGTACAAGACCAAGGATCAACCCATGCATTAGGAAAGGGTTCCCTTGAACACATCCAGGGGCCCTAGAACACATCTAGGGACTTATATCAACTACCAAGGAACACATCCAAGGATCAATCCAAGCACTGAACAAGGATTTTTTGGAACACATCCAGGGGCCCTAGACACATCTAGGGACTTATATTAACCACCAAGGAACATATCCAAGGATCAATCCAAGCACTAAGCAAGGATTATCCCTTAGGAAACTACCACTTGGATGACATTTGCTTCCCAGAAGAAAGTGAGATGATGCCTAAAGTTCCCAATGATGGATCTAATCAACTTTGGGTTTACCTCAAATATAGTTTTCTAAATATTGGTTCACACTTCTCATTAGCTAATTCAATACATCTTGATACCTTTTTATACAAGAAGGATGTTAAGGAAAGTGTTTTTTAGCTTAAGATTGTTTCGGTGGAAGATCTAATTTTTGCAACCCCATCATAACCCAAAAACTTGCTCCCTTTGACCTAAGTTGTCCTRTAGTTTATGAAGGTTATATTGAGTCTTGCACTAAAGAGAGGAGATGCTATAACCATGTTATTATAATTGAGATAGATATCCATACTACTTGGCTTCCATATTGTACCAAAGGACAAAAACTGTATCGTTKCATAAAGGAGGACCGTTTGGAGGCGGAGAGATAATGACATTGCAATGAACTTTTTGGAGGCCCATACATCATGAGATTGCAGTAYACCCGAGTTGAAATGACCATTTGAGGCGGAAAGATGTGAGATTGCAGTGCACCCTTTGGAGTGTCATATCAGAGCATATTATGATTAGGGTTATATTCTATATTTTCTAGGAAGGGGTGGAGATCAGAAAATGYGCTACAAAGAGAACATCACTTGCATTCATTTCTCCTTTGACTGAACTGTTCAAGTATAAACTCAAAGAAAAAAAGTTTTAATCAATTTTGGAGAGCTGGGGATTATGATGTCCAAAATGAACAAAAGTGATCTTTACCAGGTGGCATGTATCATGTTCAAGTACATCCAAAATTCCTCCATTCTAATGCGACTTCCCACACATGGGAATTTGGAGATATTTCAAATTTGCTTGATAATTTAGTTGATTATTTTCAAAATGGTGCAACTTTTGTCATTGTGGACAAAATTCAGAACCCTAGGGACAATAATCCAACTCTTCTTTTCCAAGATAATGGAGGTGGAATGGATCTCGATTGCATGCGGAAATGTATGAGCTTGGGCTACTAAGTGAAAACTAATATCACAACTATAGGATGATATGGAAGTGGATTCAATACAAGTACAATGAGATTAGGTGAAAATGTGATTGTTTTCAGTTGCTTTGCTCATGGAATCCCTACTACACAGAGTATTGGGCTCCTTTATTACACATTTTTGAGGATAAATATTCACAACTATTAAGGAATTCAGTTATTTATGAGCATCATATTGTATATTCCCATCAATAGAGTCCAAAAGAACTCTAGAAAAGAATTAGAAACAAAAATTACATGAAGAGAATATAGGATGTCCTAAACTTGAGATCTCTCTCCTCCATCATTGCCTATGTGGTGTTGAATAAACATTTCCATTAAGCCAAAGGTGAGGAAAATTTTAAGTACCCCACAATCCCAATAGTGTACACGGGTGGTTGGGTATGTTACAATTGGTATCAGAGCCAAGATTACAACACTAAGGGTTATATGGGATCAAGGGAAATGAATGAGAATACTTTTGACGTTGAGCATTTGAAAAAGAATAAGAAACAAACATGCTCAAATCCTTTCAGCCTCAAACAATCATTTCAACTCGAGTGTACTGCAATCTCATGATGTCTGGGCCTCCAAACGGTTCATTGTAATGTCACTATCTCTCCACCTCCAAACAGTCCTTTCAATTTGGGTGCACTGCAATCTCATAATATCTAAGCCTCCAAACGGTCATACTGTTCATTTAAGTAGGTTCCATTCCTCCAAATATCTTGTCACCAGACCCAGAGCTTGATGTAGACCATGACTTATACCACCACATAGAGATAGATATAGATTTAGAAATTTACCTAGATCTTGATGTAGACCATGACATAGATCCCCCCTAGATCCATCTAAGCCTAGGCATAAATTATACTCAATCCTTAACCCTATATTAACTCAAGCCATGAGTGCACTATGAATATACCTTGTGTACAACCCTTGCACCTGTTAACACATATCCCCGTTCTTCCGCCTCAGATCCTGCATGTTGACACTGGCATATTCTCAGTCATCGTTTTGTCACCACAACCTCCCACCTGGTCGTCATCCAGTCAGCTTTCATGCCATTTGTGCCAGATCCTCGTGAGCATCCAACACAGATCCAGATGGCCAAGAGCAGGGTAAGGCCATCACATTTCTAGGTGATGAGTTGACTCAGGCCTATCCAGACCCTAAGAAATACAGTTAATGAAGTTAGGGAGTGGTGGTTGAACATCATTTCCCCCATGCATGGAAAGCTCAAAAGGACTGTCAGCATGTTGTCTCGTCTGCAGGTCCCTCTCGAAACCTAAAAATCAACAGGATTCATCCGATTCAGAGGGACGTGTGGCACCAAATCCAAGGATTCATGGTTTCACAAATCGGAGGTTTCATCATGGAGTCATTTTGATATTTTGTAATGGGGATGGTTGAGAAAGGCTCCCGTATTGTAAAATTTTGATAAAGTTTCTTGGTTCTCTGGTTATGTAGCTCTATTTGAGATTTCTTTTCAATAGAAGTCAGTCTCTTTTCACCTCTTTGTAAAAGATGTGTTAAAACACTCGGGCATGGATGATCCAGCCGAGCATTGTTACACTATTGTAATGTATGTTTGATTGTGGTAGCATCATGATCAATTTTAATCAGTCTCGTGTGTTATATTTTTCTCTCATGCGTTGAATGGATCGGGCATGGATGATCCAGTCGAGTTGTCATAGCTGTATCATGATGTATGTTTGATCATTGTGTTGTTGTGACTGTATTGTCTAGGCATATTTCAGTATCTAAAACTCTAAATCCAAGAGGATCTTGTTTTTCTGAGTTTTTCTTCCTTAGGCTGCTAGAAGACATGATGTCCATAGAAGGCCTCTACATTCTCTTTTCCATTCTTCCTCCTATTCACCTTTACTACAACTTACTGAATGAAGTTGATCAAGACCTCATTTGCTTGTGCATGTTGGTCCATTTTTATGAGTTAAAATGATATTCTCTTGATTTTGTGCCCATTTGACCTCTTAGAATTTATTCATTGTGACATATAACCTAATGGGTATTGGGCCTACCTTCTCTGCAATCAGAGGGTGACTTCTGGTACTAACATTTATGGTGTCGTTGTCGGGGATGAAAGTGAAGATATCTTCCCTGGGAGAATGACAAAGAGCTTTTGATTCTGAAGGTGCATTATATATCAGAACCATTGAAGATTGCATCTTGCACTTGGTGACTCCACCATAAAAGACTTCATTGGGGAGGATCCTGTTGACAGAAAATGACCATACCAAAGGGAAAGACTAGGTATCAGTCTATGAGTTTTCTTCATGAAGTCCCTTTCTTCTTTATCAACTCATTTCTCTCTTTCCCTTCACATATAAAGAGGATTATCCTCTGCTTTTTATATTTAGATGACAATAAGCCTTCCTTCATTCATCCATCCTTGGAAGAAGAAGACATGCCCTATTCTTGTGTTGTAGATGTTGATCTTTTGTCTTCACCTCAGCCTATTCATAAAAGTGAGATCTGCATTGTATCTCCTCTCGAAATTGATCACCCTTGTAGCCTTGAGGAGGTTGAAAATGATTCACAGCCTTCTCAGGTCTCATTACCTCCTGTTGTTTCTGTTGAATCTCCCCATCCTCTTGTTGAATCCCATATTCAGCCCACAAGTTTTCAAGCTAAGATTAGAGACAAGATGTTTAAGCCTCCAAGGCTACCACATCACTTGCATCCCTACCCTCCTTATTACTTTGAGTATCTTCCTTGGTTTTCCGGGGAGGATCATGTTACAACTGAGAGGCACTTGGGGGCCTTTGAGAACTTTATTGATCAGTTTGAGATCGTTCATGATGATTCTACCATGAGGTTTTTCTCACATTCCTTGTCTGGAGATGTTGCTATGTGGTTTAGATGTCTGGAGGCCGATTCTATTGGTTCCTGGACTGAGCTATGCCATGATTTTTTAAAGTGGTGGGGTGAGAACAAGTCCCTTGATCAGTACTGGGATGATTTTAATTCCTTGAGGAGAGGGGAAGAGGAAGCCTTGGCTATATTCAACAAGAGGTTTTACATTGTTTATCATAGTATGCATGTAGAGATCAGACCCATGGAGACTGTTGCCATGGTGTACTATGTCATGGCTCAACAATCAAAGCTTGTCCTTCTCCTAAGAGAAAGGAAATATTCATAGTTAAGAAGTCTATTTGAAGATGTTGTAGAGGTTAAAGAGAACATCAGGGCTAGCAAGTGGGTTCATAGGAAGACATATCTCAAAAATTTTCATGCACATGAGCAAGAAGACTGCCAATCTGTTTCAGATTCTGAGCAAGAAGATAGTGAATATGAATCCAATATGGAAAAAAAAAGGATGTAGGTATGATTCACATTTGGAATCAGGTTCAACATTTGCAGATTTTTCTATGGGCATGAATGCATATCAATACCTACATCCAGAAAATTTTGAGCATGTAGCAGTGGTTGATTGCATAGATAACTTTATGTTCTTGGCTGATCATAGTTATGATGTTCTAAATCCTACTACACCTTTATCTTGTGACCATTGTTATGAAGAAGAGACAACAATTGTTGATGATCAAGAGTTGGTTTAAAAATAACAAGGAGGGCATTTATTTGTAAACAGAGAGAATTTTATAGAGGAGCAGCCTGGTATTCTAAAACAACCATGATTCTGTCGCATTATTCATGATCTCATGGCCATATACATGGAGTCATACATTTCAAATTTTCTGAAATTTTAAAATTGCATTACTTCACCAATACTCACAAGTGAGTATGGTGTTATGAAAGGTCTCCAAGACCAAACTATAGAGCCTTTTCCTTTATTAATTAAGTAAAAGCGTTGAGTGGAAATCAACTATCCTGGATTCGTAGAAAACATAGAGCAACATGTAAAGGAGGAGCTTAGTGGGTAGTTTATCTTCTATCCAGAACCTGTAATTGAGCATGTATCACCTAGTATCAGCCAACCTGCATCATTTCTCCACACACCTATGCACTCTAATAACATCACATGACGAGTGAGCCATAATAAAGGACAAGAGTTAATTTCTTACCAGTTGAGATCCTCTGATTATAATTTTTGTGACCCTGTGGGATTATATATGGAGCTGTGTTTTCCAAAAGCATTGGAGCCTGCAGATTTATTCACCTTATCATCATTTGGGGGTATAGTCAATGTTCCAAGCCATGTCCTCATTTTGCTGTCATACTTCCTTAGCCTTTTGTGGATTATCTATAGTAAAGAAAAGGATCATATTACCAGACAGTCTGGGTGGCTATGGTGGAACTTTGCTTTCACCTAGCGTTTTGTAAAAATCAGTTCGCTTAGGTTTTTGTACATAAATAAGCTCTATCAGGAGAAAGTGTGTTTTATTTATGTCTGTAAATAGAATAGTGTGCGGGTCAGCCTGGATTCCTCAGCAGGATGTTTTTTTGCATGACTCCATGGCCCAATACTAAGGCACTGAAATTGCAAAAAGAGTTCTAATGTTAACACATATCCTCATTCTTCCACCTCAACTCCTGCATGTTTATGCTCACGTATTCTCAGTCATCATTTTGTCACCACAACCTCCCGCCTGGTCGACGTGAAGATAACGTTCATGCCATTTGCACCAGATCCTCGTCAGCATCCAATGCAGATCCAGATGGCCAAGAGCAGGGTAAGGTCGTCACGTTTCGAGATGTCGAGTTGAATCAGGCCTATCTGGACCTTGAGAAATATATTTAATGAATTTGGGGAGAGGTAGTTGAACATAGTTTCCCCCATAAATGGAAATCTCAAAAGGACTGTCAGCAAGTCGGCTCGTCTACAGGTCCCTCTCAAAACCCAAAAATCAACAGGAGTCATTCGATTCAGAGAGATGCGTGGCACCAGATCCAAGGATTCTCGGTTTCTCAAATCGAATATTTTAGCATGGAGTCATTTTGATATTTTGTAATGGGGATGGTTGAGCAAGGCTCCCATATTGTACAATTTTAATAAAGTTTCCTAGTTCTCTAGTTATGTAACTGGATTTGAGATTTCTTGTTCAATAGAAGTCAGTCTCTTTTCGCCTCTCTATAAAAGTTATTTTAAGACAATCGGGCATGGAGTATCCAGTCGAGGATTGTTACGCTGTTGTAATGTATGTTTGATTACAGTAGCATCATGATCAATTTTAATCAGTCCCCTATGTTATATTTTTCTCTTATGCGCTGAATGGCTCAGGCATGGATGATCCAGTCGAGTTGTCATAGATGTATCATGATGTATGTTTGATCATTGTTCTGTTCTGACTGTGTTGTTTAGGCATATTTCAGTATCTGGAACTCTAAATCCAAGAGGATCTTGTTTTTCTAAGTTTTTCTTCCTTAGGCTGCTAGAAGACTTGATGTCCATAGCAGGCCTCTACATTCTCTTCACCATTATTCCTCCTATTCACCTTTACTACAACTTACTGACTAAATTTGATCAAGACCTCATCTTCTTGTGCATGCTGGTCCAGTTTTCTGAGTTAAAACGATATTCTCTTGAGTCTACGCCCATTTGACCTCTTAGAATTTATTCATTGTGACATATAACCTAATGGGTATTGGGATTACCTTCTCTGCAATCAAAGGGTGAATTATAGTGCTAACAACACCCACATCACCCACATCTTGGTGCTCTAACCATTTCTCTATCCTTGAAAACACTTTCAATCCTAACCCCTTAGGCCTTATTTGTCCCCATACCCCTATACATATTTATTCATAAAGAGTTTTGGTGTATATTAAATTCTATATATGTTGCATTAAGAGAGTGCACGTGCTCCCATGACTTGACTGAGTTGGTCGTTTGTACTTAGCAGGAATGCCCACCATTCACGCTCCTACTAGGAATTGTAAGGTGACATTAGTGAGGGCATGTGCCATTGATTCTAGTTGAAAGGCACCGTTGACGGCATGAGGTGAATATGTTAGCATGGGGTTGGAAAAGGAACCATCATTTTCTTATGGATATGGTGAACCATACATTCATGTTAGAATTTATCCATTGGTTAACCATAAACCTACAATGATAGATCCATAATCTATAGAGGACATAATCAAAAGATTATACATACCTAAATGGTGATTTTTCAACTTAGTAATAGAACACAACAATTCATAAAACATTACACATAACTAGAATTGATGGCTATATAAACTATGTTGAAAGGAGAAATCACACCTGATCTGATCAACTGGTCAACAATACAGTTGGAATGGTTGAACCTGCGTGTTTCTCTTCAGCTGTATGACCCTCTGTTAGTCTTGAGCTTCCCTCAATCGACAAAGAAAGATCTTAAAGTACCTACCAAAATCATTCAACCTCCATAAATATCTAAAAAATCAATACAAGTCATATTTGTAGCGCATTATTTACTCTAAGATGCATTTTTACGAGAGTGTCAGAACATACCTGAATGATCTCCTCTTGGTTTCGAGAATAATTTATTGGAGCCACACATCTAATATTTGATCAAACCGCCTCCCTTGATTTGAAGTAGCAGCAACGAAGTCAACATTGACTTTGTTGTTGCTCTGTTGGATTGAGGGAGGTTTGCTCCAAGATTAAATGACTCCAATAAATTATTCCTTACTGAACAGGGCCAACCACGTGAAGGCAGAATCTCTTATTTCCCCTCCCCCCCCCACATCACTCTCAATTCCCCAATACCCAACATATAAATCTATTGAAATATTTACAACAAAAACAAACATATATACATACCAATATTCACAACTGTCTACAATGAAATAAAATGTTTCCTTGATCCATTTGGAGTGAGAAGAATATGGTGAAAATAGATTTTGTATTAAATAGTTATTAAAATATTCATGTAAATCATCATTTTGTACTTTTAGCCGACCTCTTCTTCTTAGCTCTATAGTTCCTAATCATTTCATCAATATCTACATCTTTGTTCTCTGTGTGCTCTTCAAAATGTGATTGTGATTGCATCCTTTCACACAAAGCATGCCTAGTCGTGGGGTACTCATGGTGTAATGGAGTCCGTTGTGATGAGGCATCACCTACAAAAGAAAAAAATACAAAATTTAAATGGCTAGTTTTTAAATATCATTGAACTAGTTCAATAATATTAAAAAAACCAACTGCAATGTCATTATTTACCTAGTGCACTGGTCGGCACCGTTGGAATGGTTTCCCCCGCTTTCTCCTCTTCAACTATATGAGCCTCAAGTACAACATTCTCTACCATTGAGACCACAAACTTTATAAGGACAATCATAAATGTATAAGTAAAAAAAAATAAAAACACAGAATGTATAACTACGAAATTATTAAGTATATGATTAAAATAAAGCCATATTACCGTCATGTTCTAGCTCGGTCGTAGCACCATCGTGGGGCTGAACCCCCGTGGAAAATTGGGACTGCATGAGAGAACCATATTCTGGTTGAAAATTTCTATCAACACACTACTCTCCAATACTAGTGTGTTC
>ML777547.1:255673-267228 GCA_009831015.1 Picea engelmannii
CATATACCAATGAAACTACAACTATCCATCTTCATCATGTATCAATGACAACTCATTGATCCATATTCATCATATCTGTTAGTCCCTAAAGTTGCACTCGACTGCTAAGGGAAAGCTAGGGCATCATTGATTTATTGCAAATATGTTTTGAGGGTTTTATGATTGGTTTTTTCTAGTAAGGTGGTTTGAAACTGGTTTCAAGGTAACAACATAACATGAAAAACAAGATTAAAACAAAGTATATCCCAATGCCTGAATAATAGGTAAACACAAAGATGGGTCAAACCAATTAAGGAAAAGGAAGGTGAAGCCTTCAATTTGTCAACTTCACAAGAATTCTTGCCTCAAAATATTATAAAGAAACAAGATTATCAGCTTGGTATCAAACTTGAAAAATTATCTTTACAGTAAAATTTCCACTGTATAAATTATCAGTCAAGAATAAAAAAACATTGCAATTCGAATAATGAATTCAAGCATGAATAAAGAAATAAAAGAATAGAAAAAGAGGGTCTAACCATCCATGTGCCTTTGCTATTAAGCGTCAAATTGACCATAAATGCCTTTACAATGTGCTTCACAAAAAGGTCCCTTGGATCTCCAATTTTTCGACCAGAACATGGTCTTTCTTCTATCTATTTAAACTATATATAAAACTTCCAAATCCTATCATCTAGTATAGCTTTAATGACTAGATTTCGAATAGTATCTATCTACTAAGGTAGTTCACTCAAAAAGAGCTTCTACAATCCCAAAATAGATCACATCTCAACAACTTGATATTGCAAATATTGCCAACATTACATTTGACTCTACAAAATAGGAATTTAGTTTGATTTTGTAAAACAGATCAAGGTCTTAGCATTTTACTGACCATAAATGAGTAGGCCTTTCCATATTCCCTGGAAAATGTTTAAATCATAATTGTAGCAAATTTCCATGTTACCTTTAGGATATAATCACAGCAGTGGCTTGATCATTTCTCTGTTTGAGCTGTGTGGTAAGCACAACATTGTGCCAATAGAGTTTGAAATTAATCTCCCTGAGTTCTTTGAGCAATTCCCTTTGCTCTTTCTTCTTCTTTTTAAAACTTTGAATCTTTTATTGCTGGCGAGCATTCCATTGTTCTATCTGCGCCTTCTCCTTCTTTAATTGTCTTATTGTTTTCTGAAACTCCTTGATCTTTTCTTTATCAATTCTAATTTTAACTCTGAATCTTGAGCATTCTTCAAAAGGTGTAGGTTCATTCAGGTTGAAGGAAACTCTGGGTTCCTTGGCTTTAACTTGGTACTTTGAGACTAACTCCGAGCTATGTTCTTCCTCAGAACTTGTTGAATCTATAGCTTTAGGCACATTTGGTATGCGATCCGAGTCTTCAAAGTAATCCTGTTTATCTTCAGGAGTTTCACTGATACCTTTAGCCATCTCTTTAGCTTTTTCTAATTTGGTTGAAGCTCTCGTTATAGGACCTGTAGGTGGTGAAATTATTCTTTTTTCTTTGCTGACAGATTTCTTGGGCAATGGAGTTCTTTTTTCCCTTTTCCTGGTACTTGCTTCAACATTCTCAGAGTCATCTTCTATGATTATGAAGTTTTATTCTTTGATTGACGGATTGAACATTGCCTTTGACTTCAGTCTATACTTGTTGGAGTTCCTTTAACCCTTTTCCCTTTAATTGCAACACCCCTTTTACTGGTTGATGGCATTTCAAGCTTGACTATAGTTTGAGTATCAATATCGTTATCTGAATCATTTTTCCCTTTAACATTTTCCTCAGAAAATGTTTCATTTTCTTGCTCCCACCTAGGTCTTTTACTTCTTCTCCTCCTGGTCACCCTGATATCAGAAATTTCCTCTTTCACAAGGGTTTCATCGAAGATGTCTCGGCTCTGTGTAACGGTCTTTCTCCCTTTGCCTTTCTTCTTCTTATTAAACTGAGTGATAGGGTTTAAAGATCCCGTGAGCCAACTCCAGGGCTTCTATAATTCGTTTAAAGCAGACATGACTAAGGTTTTAATCAAGACTTGATGGAACAGGCTGCTTTTAGCATTGGTGGAGAGTGACTACACTCTTTTTGACATCTTTGTCAAGCTTTTGAGTAGAAAATAAGGGAGATTTAACGGGTAATCACCATTTAAATTCATTAGTATCATGATGTGGTAGATATAGACTAGTGAGAATCTAACTTCACAGGTGATATACCTGTGAATCACGATCAGATTCATGTGCCATTTGGGTCGAATCCAGCTACGAAGTATTCCCCTTCTCCAATCCAGATTTTTCTTGTCTGGAAGCAGGAATTGGTTTACAAATTCAGTAACCACATGCTCTTTCTTCTACCACCTTTCTCCTCCAACTACCAGCCTGTAAGCCTTTGCGATAGTCTGTTCTATTACTAGCATCATCATTTTACCGATTTCAACATCGTGACCATCGAAATTCAGAGGAAACTCCATGGAGACCTGCTCGTCATAACCCTGAAAAGTAGTGAGGAATTCAAACCACCCAGGGTGTCTGAACCTTTGAGCCATCTGAGGATAGGCTTCAAGAAGTTTTGCACCCTCTGGTTCTATTCTGACAACCTGTCCGCTACTCTTTGGTGCCATCAAACACAATTCTACAACTGTTCCCTCAGGTTCCAAATTTTCCACCTGCAATTGTTAATGTATATCGTTCCTTTGAGTGGATACCTACATTCCTCACTGCAATCTTGAATTCAGCGAAATCAAATAGGTATAATATAACGATCATCAAGAAAAAGGGTGATTTGAATTGAGTCCTGTGTGAGTACACAACAATCAGATTATGAAACGGTTGAATTTTGCAAATGATTTCCAAGCTTTCGTGGATGCATGCGAACTCTCAACCTACGATTCGTGTCATCATAACGAAATCGAGATGGCAGGCGCGTATCAAGGCATGATTATTTGGTGCTACGGGAATAGGCTTATTCCTGTAGCACTATTAATGACTTTAGAAAAATTTGAACATTTGAAATTCAAACCGGCATACGAGGCACCTCATTTTTAAACCGTGTCTTTCAAAATCAAACTTAAATAAACTATCCCAAACTGTAATGCAAAACATAAAAAACAAAAATTGAAATCAACTAGAAGCAAAAAATGAAGTGTGGGTAAGGAAGACTTAGGATAAGGGTTTCTCACTAAACCAAGACAAAATTAGAGACCAACATTGGCTCCTTATAGGGATGGAGTTTTGATAATAAACTCCAAGAACTACAGACCATTGCCTTTCCTTTATCTATGATTCACTGATTTCCCTGCAACTATCAGTCTTTTATTCTCTGCATAACTGTAAAAACAAGTCCATTGGGTATATGGAGTCTTTATTGAAAGGAAAACCTACTGTACTAACTCAAACCTGATGAACCCTTAGAGAAAATAGTGCTTCAAGAACCTCACGTTCACTAGGCCCCCAAATATTTCAGTGTTGTCTAAATTATGCAGGAGAAAAGTGTTATTGTTCATTACCTTGGCTATCCTGAAAGGACCATACCATAGATTATCGAACTTTCCATGTTTTTCTTTATGCTCTCTCCTGGCGTCCCATCTTAAAACCAAATCCCCTTCATTGAAAACATATTTCTTAGTTCCCTTATTGAATGTAGCCTTGATTTTGTTCTAATGAGCAACAACTTTCTGATTAACCTGTTCTTTGACCTGTTGAACTTCAATCATCTGAAAAATTCTTCTTTGGACATCATTGGGTTCCTCTAGTTCTTCTTGCAAAAACTTTAAGACTAGCAAGCCCAATTGAGTTGGAAGGATTGCTTCTGTCCCATATACCATCTGGAAGGGAGATGTCCCAATAGACTTCTTGTTGCTGATACGATCAGCCCAGAGGGAAAACTTTAACTTAGAATCCCATTCTTTTTTATTTTATGCCAATAATTTTTTGATAATTCTTATCAGAGTCTTATTGGAAGATTCAACCAATATGTTCCATTGGGGGTAGTAGGGAGTAGAATGAACCAATTTGATACTATACTTATTGCAGAATTCAATCATGGAATTTGATTTAAAAGCCTGTGCATTATCAGTGATCAGTTTTTTAGGACAACCAAACCTGGAAAAAATATATCCCTCTAGAAATTCCATGATTACCTTGTCTGTTGTATTCCGAGTCGGAATTTCTTCAATCCACTTTGTAAAATAATCTGTAGCTGTAAGAATCCATATATGTTGTCTTGAGGATGTCGGATTAATCTCTCCGATGAAATCTAATCCCCACTGTTGAAACGGTCCATGGGAAATGATTGGTTTCAGAGGAAGAGATATAAGTTTCTTCTTTCCAGCAAATTTTTGACAAGGTTCACATGCCCTGACCTGAGCAAAAATATCTGATAATAGAACTGGCCAGTAATAGCTTGCTCTAAGAATTTTGAAGGAAATAGCCTTCTAATGATGATGGCCTCTGCAGACACCATGATGCAGATCTTGAAAGATTTGTTTAGCTTCCTTTTCATCCACACACCTCAACAGAAAACTGTTGGGGTCCTTCCAAAACAGGGTCTGATCAACAATATAGTACTTTACAGCTCTCCACTTTAATGATCTGAATTTTGATTTATCCAACTCTGGGGGAGATTGAAAATTCAATAGAAAAAATATGATATCTTTGTACCATTTTGAAGAAGCATACTTGTTGTTTATCTGTAAATATATTTCTTCAACCTAAACAGAAGAGTCATGTATCATGTCAGAAAGATGATATAACCCAATTGCTTTGCAATTAGATTCTATCATTAATTTGGCAAGGCCTTGACCCTTTATTAGTTGAGTAGGTTTTATGGTGAGATCGTATTCCAGGATTTTGGTTATCCATTTCCCTCACTTTCCTTCACAATATGGCTAAAACAATATTTCTTTGACTGCACTTCTTGGGACATAAGCTGTAATTTTAGATTGAAGAACATATACTATGAATGATTTCAATGCCTTTACCAAGGCGTAGGCCTGTTTTTCTATTAAATCATACTTCAATTCAGAGTCCCTGAGAGTTTTGCTAAAGAAGGAGATTGGTTGCTCGTGGCCTTGATCATTTCTTTGCAGAAGAACAACAACTATGGTATTTTCTAATGTAAATGAAAAAATCATGAATTCTTTAGAATAATCTGGGCTAATTAGAACAGGTGCCTGAACAATAACCTGTTTGATCCTTTCAAAGGATTCTCTCACTTCCAGTATCCACTTAATTTTTGCATCCTTTTTCAACATGTCAATGATGTACTTGACAATTTTTGTAAAGTTAGGTATAAACCTCCTTAGAAAATTAATTTTACCAATGAATGACTGAATAGACTTTTTATTTCTCAGAATGTCAATTAGCTGAATAGATTTTACTCTTTTTGGATCTATTTTAATTCCTTCAGGCAAAACGATGTGTCCTAGAAGCTTTCCTTCCTCCATGGCAAAATGTGATTTTTTGGGATTAAGTGAAATGCCATACCTCCTGCATTTCTCAAAAGTCAGCTTCAAGTGTTGTAAATGTTCTTCATCAGATGCTGAAAATATAGTGATTTCATCAAGGTAAATAACCACAAACCCGTCTTTCTCTCTAATGAAAGCGATGTCCACAGCCCTTTGAAATGTGGCTCCGACGTTCATCAACCTGAAAGGCATCTTTTCATACATAAAGGTGCCCCAGGGAGTGGTAAAAGTTGTTTTCTTTTTATCCCATTCCATTACTAATATTTGATTGTACCCTGAATATCCATCAAGCATAGAGATTATCTTTGCGCCGAAAACTCTTTGTAAGATATAATCCATTTTTGGTAATGGATAATTGTCTTTCAGAGAGCACCTGTTTAGATTTCGGAAGTCTACACAGAGCCTTATCTCTCCGTTCTTTTTTCTGATGGGTACAAGGTTTGCTACCCATTCTGAGTATCTCAGTGGCACTATGATTTTTGCTTCCAGTAGCCTTTTTAGCTCCCTTTCTATTATAGGTAACAATAAAGGATTAAATTTCCTGAACTTTTGTTTAACAGGTTTCGACCCAGGTTTCAAGGGAATTTTGTGTTGAATAATATCTGTGTCAAACACCTTCAGATCTTCATAAGACCATGCAAAAATGTCTGAATAATGTTTCATTAATTCAACATATGCTTCTTTCTGTTTTTGTGACAGTTTTCTAGATATTTTTACCAACCTGGGATTTGCATCCGAACTAATGTCACAGTCTACCACATCTGCTTCTTCTATTTGGATAACAACCTTCCTGGAAACATCATTATGATCGAACAACCTTTCTAGTAGAACCAAACCCTTAGGCAGATGGTTTGTCTTCAGTTCAATGATTTTGTGGCCAACAATTATATCTTGAAGGACTTCTGTAGCATGTATTTTTTCGTCTGCATCTTCGTCATCTTGATCAATTGAGATGTTAGAAAACTCTTCGATGGTTTTAAAAAATCATTGAATTTCCTCATCATCTTTAAAAACCTGCCAATGCTTTAGATTATCCGGTATTGAAGGTCTGCTTCTAACTTCAACTTTGAATTTTAGATTAGGAAACATAGGAGTTTTAAAGCTGCTAGATGCAAGTGCCAAAGATTTGGCTTGTTGATTCAAATTTCTATGCACAAAAGTTATATTAAATGCCGAAAAGAAATTATCCACATAGTCCCACACCTCATGTCTATATTGTTTTAACCATTGTTGTTTGGTTTGGTATATGTTCTTGATCTGGTGAATAATAAGTTCCAAGTCTCCAAAAACAGACAGCTTATCAATTCCCATATCTCTAGCAACTTTCAAACCCAACAACAAAGCTTCATACTCACTGATGTTATTAGTGGTGTCAAATTCAAGTTTATATGACATGGGGATAACCTCCTTGAAAGAAGAAATGAAAACAATACCAACTCCAGAACCTTCTTTAGAACATGCCCTGTCAAAATACATTTTCCAAACAAAACTGTCTTTAATGTCTCCCACTACAGTTGTTGACTTTATGACTGATACTTCTACCATTTCCTCACTCATATGAAAAATATAAAAACCCAAATCATCTTCTACGTCATATATGGGATGATTAGTGGGATTATTTTGATCACTTACCAAATAAGATAATCTGACTTCTCTGTATAATCTCCATTGTTCCCCACCAAAAACAGGTATGGTTGCATAGCTAAGGTCCATCTATAGAGTACCACCTACCTTCTTAGCCTAAGATCTTGAAAGAAGCATTCCAAAATTTGGTGGTATGTCAGCCACAATAACATCTAATACCACACTTTTCATAGGCAATTGGGAAAGAGTGACCACCACATCTTTYATAACTCCAAGGAATTTGACTTTCTTGGAGTCAAAAGAATATAGATCATGATACAGTMTGGTAATGTCCAACCCTAATTATTCCATCACCACCTTGGGCATTACATTATGTGAGGCACCAGAATCCATTAAGCAGTTGTGTAATATCTTGTCATGGATATTCAATGAAATGTAAAAAGGTGGAGAGGCATCAATTATGTCTTCAATGTGAGGTCCAATAGTTATAGCAGGGTTTTCATCCTCTAGATTGACTGTATCTGAAAAGGTGACATGAGCTAGATCCTGAAGAGCCTTGAGGAYGGTATTTCTGAAAGGTTATGTTTTCATGAGTTCTAATAATGGCACTAAAATCTTGATTTTGTTGATTTCATGTTCTAAATTGAAAACATAAACATTTTTATCTSGTTCCTTTATGTCAGCAGTGCTATCCTTGGTAGGTTKCTTCAATGGTTGGTCAACATGAATCTTGGGAACAAATTTGATAACCCCTGACTTAATTGGAGTACTGGCCTTCTTTGTGGACACAGGTGTATCTACTTTAGGTGCATTGGAACCAGATCTGAGATTGTATTTTTTCCTTTTAGGTTCCTGCTGGACAATCTCATCTCCATATCCTTCCTCAAAGTAATTTGCAATCAAAGCATCTTCATAATCCTGCTGTGTCGCATGTAGAGGAGATGATTCTGAATCATTCAAATGAATTGCAGGTCCTTCTTCTGTATCATTCTCATCCTCCTCCTTATCTACCGCATTATTCTGAAAAGGAGGTAAAACTTTTTGGTCATCCTGGTTTTTTCTTTCTCTTGGTAAAATCTGAGGAACATTGTTCGGTCTTCTGAACTGATTTGGATTTCTGTAACCACCCTTTGGTAAAGGTCTATTGGGCTATTTTTTTTCTATATTTAACCTTGCCATCTCAGATGTCAGAGTTTTCAGCATCTTAGCCATTTCATCCATTTTGGAATCAGATGTTGAATTAGAAGATGAAGGCAACTCTTCCTTTTTCTTTTTTCTTTCTCTATCATTTCTAGACTTTAATTTGTCTACTACTAATATGTTAGATTCTACCTTGATAGCAGCATCTTGCATCAAGCTGAGGGTAGTGGTTCTTCTTTCCCTAAGCAACAAGGAAAATTCGGCATCAAATGCATTGGAAAATGTGATTTTAGTTGAAGTCTCTGAAGGTTTTATCTCCTCTGGAATTTTTCCATACATCTGGTTGAACCTTTTGGTAAAATTAGGTATTGATTCACCTTGTTTCCTCCTTAAAGCACCAAATTTGGTGGTGTAGTATAGAAAGTCCTTTTTGTCTACCTAATGTTTGAGAAAGGCATCATCTAAGGCCATGATATCAACTATTGAATTGGGAGGCAAACTTCTGAACCACTTTCTTGATTCCCCATTTAGACTTTGTACAAATAGTCTCATCCACACATCAGCATGCTCTACATTGAAATTATCTGCAAAACTATAAAATGAACTCAAATGCTCTTCAGCAGAAACTGATCCATCTCCATTGAATCTAGGCAAGTATCTCATATAATTATTTGGTGGAAAGGTATACATGACTTGTGGAAGAACCAAGGGAGCATACCTTGCTGCAACTATTTCATCCATTCTGTCTGCAACCATATTAGCTATTTTTTGAGCTCTGGAAGTGAGTAAAATTGGTGATGCTGAAGGACAAGGCATCCCTTTTGTGTCACAACTTATATGTATTGATGTTGAATCTTGATATTTATCAGACAAGGATTTCTCCTCTTGAATATGATCAACTAATGGGGTCATAAACAAAGGGTTCTCAAAAGAAAAATAGTGTGATCTGAAATCTTCGGATGAGACAGATCCAAGAGATGACGATGATGTCTTTGGTTCGCTCTTAATATCTGTGTTGTGACCTGTCGAAATTTCAATCACGGGCAAGATGTCTGGATACTCTTATTTAATGAGTTCAATAAGTAACTTCTTCTGTCCTGGATTTAATTCTGAAACAGTTGAAGGGAATGAAACTATATTAGGCTCAATAACAGGTTTAATTTCACTTTCAGGATTCAAATCTTCATTTGATTGGGTTTTTATGATTTTAGAGGATTCTTCTTGAGAACTTTCTAAAGATAATTTTCCCTTTGAGAGTGAACACTGACCGGAAAGAACTTTAGGTTTTCTTAGTAATTTTTCAGGATCTGGCACTGCTGCAACAAGCTCGGGATCTGGATTTTTCCTTGTTACTGGTCTCTTATTATATGATGAAGAATTTAGAGGAGTTTTAAGTCCTTTAGCTTCTCTTTTCGGAGCCATAATTACCATAGAGGAGTCACCAGGTGAATAATCAAAGTCTTAAAAAATGTCCAAAATCTTGTTCACCACCAAGATTTGAATGAAAACTTGTTGTTTCCCCAGGGAAGATCTCTTCGTTTCTTTATCCCCCGCAACGATGCCAAAAATGTTAGTCCCTAAATTTTCACTCGACTGCTAAGGGAAAGCTAGGGCATCATTGATTTATTGCAAAAGTGTTTTGAGGGTCTTATGATTGGTTTTTTTTAGTAAGGTGGTTTGAAACTGGTTTCAAGGTAACAACATAACATGAAAAACAAGATTAAAACAAAGTATATCCCAATGACTGAATAATAGGTAAACACAAAGATGGGTCAAACCAATTAAGGAAAAGGAAGGTGAAGCCTTCAATTTGTCAACTTCACAATAATTCTTTCCTCAAAATATTATAAAGAAACAATATTATCAGCTTGGTATCAAACTTGAAAAATTATCTTTACAGTAAAATTTCCATTGTATAAATTATCAGTCAAGAATAAAAAAGCATTGCAATTCGAATAATGAAATCCAGCATGAATAAAGAAATAACAGAATAGAAAAAGAGGGTCTAACCATCCATATGCATTTTCTATTAAGTGTCAAATTGAACATAAATGTCTTTACAATGTGCTTCACAAAAAGGTCCCTTGGATCTCCAATTTTTCGACCAGAACATGGTCTTTCTTCTATCTATTTAAACTATCTATAAAAATTCCAGATCCTATCATCTAGTATAGCTTTAATGACTAGATTTCAAATAGTATCTATCTACTAAGGTAGTTCACTCAAAAAGAGCTTCTACAATCCCAAAATAGATCACAACTCAACAAGTTGATATTGCAAATATTGCCAGCATTACATTTGACTCTACAAAATAGGAATTTAGTTTGATTTTGTAAAACAGATCGAGGTCTTAGCATTTTACTAACCAAAAACGAGTAGGCCTTGCCATATTCCCTGGAAAACGTTTAAATCATAATTGTATCAAATTTCCATGTTACCTTTAGGATATAATCACAATAGTGGCTTCAACATTTCTCTGTTTGAGCTTTGTGGTAAGCACGACATTGTGCCAATAGAGTCTAAAATTAATCTCCCTGAGTTCTTTGAGCAATGCCCTTTGCTCTTTCTTCTTCTTTTTAAAAATTTGAATCCTTTCTTGCTGGCGAGCATTCCATTGTTCTATCTACGCCTTCTCCTTCTTTAATTGTCTCATTGTTATCCGAAACTCCTTGATCTTTTCTTTGCCAGTTCTAATTTTAACTCTTAATCTTAAGAATTCTTCAAAAGGTGCAAGTTCATTTAGGTTTAAGGCAAATTTTGGGTCCTTGGATTTAACTTGGTACTTTGAAACTAATTCTGAGCTATGTTCTTCCTTAGAACTTGTTGAATCTATAGCTTCAGGCACATCTGGTATGAGATCTGAGTCTTCAAAGTTATCATGTTTATATTCAGGAGTTTCACTGATACCTTTAGCCATCTCTTTAGCTTTTTCTAATCTGGTTGAAGCTCTCGTTACAGGACCTATAGGTGGTGAAATTGTTCTTTTTTCTTTGCTGACAAATTTCTTGGGCAATGGAGTTCTTTTTTCCCTTTTCCTGGTACTTGCTTCAACATTCTCAAAGTCATCTTCTATGATTATGAAGTTTTCTTCTTTGATTGATGGATTGAACATTTCCTTTGACTTCATTCTATACTTGTTGGTGACCCTATTATAATTTCTTCTAGGTTTCTGTGATACAAACACACCTTTAACCCTTTAACTGGTTGATGGCGTTTCAAGATTAACTGTAGTTTGAGTATCAAGATCGTTATTTGAATCATTTTCCCCTTTAACATTTTCCTCAGAAAATGTTTCAATTTCTGGATCCTACCTAGGTCTTTTACTTCTGCCCCCCCTGGTCACCCTGATATTAGAAATTTCCTCTTTCACAGGGGTTTCAT
>ML777547.1:283434-300063 GCA_009831015.1 Picea engelmannii
TTGAAATTTCAAACACTTGCTAATCCACTGACATGTGTACTCAATGACGAATGGTCATGATCTTCTTCGAGTTCAGGACTTCAAGACTTTCCCTAATCCACACAACAATCACCAACTTTCTCAGGAGTGTTGAACTTCCAGACACCAACTAATCTGCTGACATGTGTCCCTGATGACCAATGGTCAAGATTCACTCTAGAGTTTGAGACTTCAGGGCTTTTTCCTCCCTTCCAAAAAACAATGAAAATTTTTCATAGCAGTGAAGTTCGAAGGAATTCGTCACTTAAAAACCACACACCTTCTCCATATCCGATGGTTGTGAGGGATCTGTCTTCTCCTGGATAGATCCATCGGCCTAGGTCTAATCTTGTGGCCCAAATCAACAGTTGTTGTTGTTTCTTTCTTCCACTGTCTTTCTTGAATCGCTACACCTCCTGATCTTTTGAACATAGTCCAGGTGTGCTCTCAACACCCTCCTGGCACCTTGTAACTTAAATTCTCTATGAAATTTCCCTACAATTTCAACTTACATGGTCCATCCAGGCTCAGTGTTGAAAATTGGAGCTCTGATACCAATTTGTAACATCCCCAGCCTCCCAGGCTGGGCCATGCTACTCCATAAAAAAATATTACTAAGCTATGATACCATATTGTAGCATGCCCAACCTTAGACTGCTAGGCTATGCCACATCAAAATTTTCATCCCAAATGTATATATAGAAAAATTTAAACAGACAAATATATTCTGCAAATACACAAATTCATGTGGAAATAACAGTAAAAATACACATGCAACATACACAGGAAAAACCCATAAACATAACACATGTATAATTACAAAACATGTAAATTAAAACAAAATTGATACTTATATTTGATAGAATACCACCAACTATGTGTAGACCTTCCATGATCCTCCCAACCTTAGACCACTCTTCTCAGAACTCTCAGTAGTGGGTCACCCCCAAGCTGGGACTAAACTCCACCTAGGTAAAGGGATTTCTAACCAGGTTGAAGCTACACAAGCAACAGGAAGAATTTCATCCCAGGTGCCAACTTAAACTAACAACCTACAATCTCTCATTCCCCACATGCCTATCCCACCACAGGAAGTGTTCCCCTTCTCTACTCAATAGTCCTTCGGCTGCCCCACTTCCCTTTCAGGGCTTCATCAACATGTCAGACATGAAGTCTTAGAGCATTGTAGTTGCAGTTGGGATCCCTCAGGAAATCAATTCTCAATAATTTTCTCACCTGGATAGAGTTTCTCATGAGCCTGACAACCCGTCTCTTCAATCCACGAGCCTAAAAACCCACCTCTTCAGTGCAACTCTTAAGTCAACCAGGTACAGGTTCAGTTGAAGGCAGCAACAAAATTTAGTTAAGGAACAATAATAGCACGAGTATGGAACAATATTGGCTTGGGTAAGGTACATGTATGCTACCCGTAACAGAGAGGTACCACATACAACTCTAGGGTGTGTGTACGATGCAGAGGTCGAATGATTGAGGGAACAGAGTGAATCAATGGTAGACTGGTAGATCGTGAATGGAAAGAATGGGAAGAAAAAAAGTGGTGAAAATGAACTAATTTTCCCCACATATAACTGCATGCGCCCTTGATGACACATGGTCTTCAAGGAACTCATTCCTCTCCATTTGTAATTCATTTCCATTCACATAGAAACTTAGGATAACATGAGATTTATCCATACCTTAGTCTCTAGGAATAATATTATAATATTCCCTTGGAGATAAGCCCTTTATATCAGCCCCTTTCCTAGGATCTTAGCCCCCCCTTTCCCCTTCCTAGTGGAGCTTAGTCCCCAATACTCTTTTATCATGGTTGGTCTACATGTAGCGATGTATTTTATTAATGATATGAGCGTTTACATATACAAAAATAGGCTCACTAGCCTTTATCATCTAGGCTCTCTAGCCTAATAATAGCATAATCCTTCTGGCCTATAATAACCCGGCTCACCAACCTATAAGCATATTTACATTTACAAATGGGGCTCAACCTAGGGGTATTACATCATGCGACACACAAGGTAAGCCAATGGTTTAGAACCAATGACTTCACATATCATAGTTCCTTCACAATCCATCACCGACTGTTCTTCACCCTAGGGGATTACAAATTCTACCATATTATGTTCAACCCAATGTTCATTTGACTGAACATAATCATCATTAGTCAATTTCCTTTCCTACAACTTAGTTGAATGACTTCCATTTGCAACAAACAATACCCTTCTATCCTTTGTAAAACCATTCTTATTTTTCGATGAAATCTCATCATATCCAAGACCCTCTAGGTGATATTGTCTCAAGAGTAATGAGAACAACAATCACTTGTCCACTCTTCTCAAGTATTCCTCTGGTATATCCCATCTAACTTAATATTTGGGACCTGATACCTATAGTATGTTTCTCAAAAATAACAGAAAACATAGCATTGGTACTCAACAAAGCATGAGAAGGCATCAACATCAATATCATCTTTGTTATAACTAATAGGGATATAATCAAGATCTTCAAATGTACAAAAGGTAATCAAAGAGTTTTTAATCTCTTCTACATAATAGTTTGTAAGTTCAAGACCCTATCTGCAATGTTGTAATCCCTTAATGGCTCATCTTTCTTTGTCATATATAACAACAAGAGTTAATATTTTTTCTTCAAATGATGGTATTCATCAAATAATTAAACATTTTCTACTTCAAGGGGAGAATATTCCTCATGAATCTCATCAACAAAGGCCTATAAGCATGCAACCTCATTATTTACCTAGGTATTGGCTACATCGAACCTATTATTGTTCTCCTTCAAACTAGTAATAGTTGTATGAGAGTGGTTTTAAACTTCCTCCTCCAAATCATCAATTAAATATGTTTTATCCCCAAATTAATCCTTGAGGTTCTTAAATACATGTTTCAATGTTCTTTCCAAGACATCAATCTTTCTATATTTTCCATCATATCCCTACAATACATTAGTCTAAAAGAGGGAATTTTCTTCCTCCGACTAGGTATTGGTTGTCTCTAGCTAATCCTTCAATATTCAATTTGTGTTCATAATAGAGAAACAATAGTTGTAAGGCATTTGATTGTTTAGGAAGTCGATCATCAAATTCTTGCAAGGCAATATATTTCTTCTTGCAAATTTCCTACAATTTCTAGAAAATTAGTTCTTCATATTCATTAAAGGCTCCCAGTATTTCCAACAAAGGGTATAAAATACTTAAAGTTTGAACTTTAGTTGATTATGAATAAATCAACTATCCTACTTGTTGGTCAATCTTCGACTGGGGTAAGAGAACTTTCTTCCATATCAACAAATAATAAATATTACAAGGATATAGGTCCTTGGTATTTTCTTGTACAATAGTAAGGAAATATACACAAAAACAACATAGATAGAACTATGACCTATAGTAATGGAATTATTGCTCAACTTCTATAATCATTAGTTGACCATGCAATCTTTCCAGGTCAATGCTATTATTGGTCGATATGAAGGAACTTATTTTTTGGGAATACACTCCAAGCTTCCTTGGAAACAACCAACCAAATTCTTCATCAACCACCGATACTCGGTCTGACCAACTATGATGCACAGTCAAATAGTGCACCAATCAAATTCTTGTCAATCAATACCACATTTAATATCTAAATATGAGTGTACTATGCTATATGGTTTGTTCTAATGGATCGTTTCTCCATACAATCTTGTAGCCAATAATTATACTGAAATAATATTTCACTTCACATGCAAACATATATGAGTAGTGTTCTAGTCAATAAGAAAGGTAGTCAATCAAAACTATTTAGTTGATCAAAGGAACACTTATCAACCACACTCAACTTCACTTGACTATTTTCATAGTGTAGGTCCTTTAAAGAGCTACACAAAATTTCCAACGTTGGATCTGCAAGCCTCTTCCAATATTTTCTATGGGATAGGGAAAATAAATCACTATATAGAGATCAATCCAAATCTTACCAAGGTTATATCATAAATGCTTCCAAAATCTAGTTAGACAACTAGTCTTCTATACACTGTTTCTTAGTCGATACAAGAAATCTCTAAAAAGGCAATGCTCAAGTTGGATTTCAACACTAAAAAGGTCTCACCCATGGTCAACTGATCATTCAAATACCAGTAGCTAAAGAATATGGATTATGCCATGCATTTATCTTTGGTTGATATGCATAAGAAAACATATGGTCTATTTAACAAATGGAGTTAGCCAAGTGGATAAACATCCACACAGAACTAAATCGATTCACCTAGAATTCAATCAACTACTTCAAAAAAAACCTTGGTAGTGAAATAAGACAAGAGATATGATGAACACACAAAAGTTGGATGTAGAGAACCATATATCCAATCAATCATCCAAAAATGTGTTGATTATGGAAATATAATTCCCCAAAGAATTAGTAGATCAGATAAATAAACTAGGGTACACTATGAAAGAATTTGGTGAAATTCACCATTGTTGGCTCAATTTTAGGTCAGGGTCCACATCGACATCCAAAATAGGGTATCTATTGTAGTCTAAGCATTGGGATTTTCAATTCCCATAAAGGGGAAGGTATCACTCGAAGCACTATGCTAAGACTAAATAATGCATAAGGGTCACACAATATGACTGATATTTAACTCAATACCCATACTTTCCCCTAAACTCTTATGCAATAAGTTACATGTTAAATCATAACCCATATCAATGTATTAAATGAACAACAAATTAATCCAACCATTAAAACTATCTACTTAAGAGTGCAACACAGTTTTTACTAGATTATATTAATTCATCAACACATATACAAAGCAATAATATAATACATCATAACTATATAAAATAAAGACAATAAAAAATTGAAGTGGGGGTCACATTCTCTTAATATTCAACATGAACTAATACATCCTTTGTTGTTCAATCAGGACAACAACCATAACTAATGCATTATAGAGGAAAAAATCCATATTGACCCCAAAATACCTTACAATAGTCATTATATGATGGTAGCAACAAAATTGCACAATGAACAATAAACCAACCATAGATACCCCACTAACATCTAAGACACAATCAACCAATAACCAACAAACAACCAAAACCCAATTATTAACCCTTCCAGGTCCAAACCTTTACATTATATAGTTGCACCTAAGGGAGAGAATATACATTGAAACTATGAAGATTCATTAACCTTCTTCTAGTATTGGCTTGATGGACTTGATGTTACATGATTCTACTCTAGCCAAGTGTTTTCATCCTTTCATCACTTCATCCTTGTTTACCTATAATACTACCTACTATTTCAGTTCTGGTCTCCCCTTAGTGTCGATGCTCCTTAATTATCCCAACAATCTCTACTTTGTGTGGTGTGGCTCTTATATGTACTATTTACTAAACATGTTTCATTCTATCCTTTCCACTACCACAACAATTTGGCTAGCACATGTTATGCTTGTTCTCATACTTTACTAATGCCTACATTTTGATCTTTGCACCTACAAAATAAATAGTTAGTTTGCATGAAAAAACAAATGAAAGTAAGGAAAACACCTAACAATACACACTAAGTTCTTTAGCCTACACATAGTGTTGAAATTTGGTAGAAATTGGTGTTTTTGGAATTCGTCCTAGGTGATATAAACCAATCTTATGCCCCCACATGCTCTCATACTTAACATATGATAATTCAAATTTAGTATTTTAATTATTTCTACCCTTAACATATGTAACCCACAAGATCTGATACTTGCACCACAAACTCACGCTACCACACACGCTCGAATACTTGCACCACAAACTCCCGCTACCACACATGCTCTGATACTTGCACCACAAACTCCCAATACCACACACACTCTGATACTTGCACCACAAACTCCCATTATCACAAACTTTGATACTTTCCCTGGTGCAAACTCCTGATACAACAAACTTTGATACTTTCCCCTACACACAAGACCTGCACATGAGACCGAGAAGATGGATTTATAGTGACTTGGGTACCAATGCCTCATGCATTGTATATTTATATCATTGGTCCCCTTTGATTCTGAGACTAAGAAGAGGTATTTTCCATGACTCCAAGATCAAGTGGAGGGATTTACAGTGACGTCGATACTGAGTGGATGGATTGGTCAAGTGATGTTGAGATTGAAGGCAAGGGCGAGGATGGTGAGTAACTTGTCACACTTGAATTTATAGTGCAAATGTGAGAATAATCATTTTATTTTTAAAATTTTGTGTTACTTCCATTTTTTTTTGGAAGGAGAGGCAACTCTCACCTTCTTCTCCCCTACCCATACTTTCCCCAAACCCTAGTAGGATTTCACCTTCCAAAAACAAGAGAATCTTAGTTAGAGGAGTTGAGATTTTCCTTTTTCCATAGTAATAGCAATGCCCCCACTTTCACTATATGATGTAGGTTCTAACATGTTACAATAATCCCCATCAGGAAGAAACCATCCCACCCCTCTAATTTCGTAAAGAACACTAGCACTCAAGAGAAAGAGAGAAATTACAAATTAAAAATAAGAGTTGGAAATATGTTACTAGATTTATTTCCACAATATCCTCACTATGTTACTGGATTTCTCCCTAATAAGAGTTGGAAATATGTCTTCCYTATTGCTAGAAAAATATTCATGTGAAACAATCCATGAGAAACACTAATAGGGTTTCAATATTGTGGTGTTTTMTTCAACTATTGTGGAAATTATATCCATGGATTTACCCTCAAAACCATATAATTGATTCATTTCCTCTTCTAATTATCAATATAAAATCCCACATTTCCACAATCTCTTAATAGCCACAATTCCATGGGGTTCTCTCACCAATTKCAAGGATAATAACCTTGGTTTCACACAAGTTTCTCCATGAACAGAGAGGGAGAAAATTTGAATGGGGAAATCAAGAATGCTCATGGGATAGAAATGCTCAYAATTCAATGGAGAATATTTATATTATCCCCCAAGAGTGGCCATACAACATGGCCACACACTTGGATTCAATGCACTTTACTATCCACTACAACATGGTTTTGAGGATTTTGTTTATGGCCTCTAAATAATAAGGTGACACGAATTCATGTGTGAAACCCAAGTGTGAAGCCAAATCTTGGAATACCTCATTCCTAAACTTTTTTCAATGGTCAAAGACCAATTTCTTAGGGACACCAAAGAAAGTGATGACATGGTTAAAATATAATCAAGTGGTTGTGTCATCCATGTTGTTGTAGGTTGGAATGACCTTGGCCCATTTTGTGAAATAGTCAATGACCATGATGATGTACTTTTTGCCACCACCAAATGTTGGGTTACAGTTCATGAAATCAATCCCACACTTGTAGAATGGAATGATTATGATGATGGAGTGGATTTAAAAAGTTGGCCTTTCCCTATAGGTTTTGTAACTGGTGCAATGTTTATGGAGGTATTATTTCACTAAGGATTTTAATTTCAATGGGTCCACCATGATTCATTTCTAGGAGACGACAAATTCCAATATGTGACTAAAATTGATGTAGAAGACACATTTGAGAGGGTTCAAATGAATTTTATGCATGTAGCACCAGAAGAAAATAGTGCATAGGTATTCTAAGTGTTGCAGTCATTTATTTGACCAATTAGTGAGATAATCAAGGTAATCCAAGATAATGTGGGATAAATCGTAAAAAACATAGAACATTACACAATAAAATGTGGCTTCAACCTTTTTGATATCGAAAGGTATAACATGGTAGGTGAATATGTCCCACAATGTAGTGAACATGGTCTTGCATTATCATAATGTCAAATCTAGATTTGATTATACCCTACAAAATCCATACATGAGGGATAGGGCCTCATCTATTGCACATGCATCATGACTTGATTGATGAAGGGGGTAGGTAAGTTTTCTTTTAGGTAGGCCTATTTCAAATCATGAAAATCAATGCACACACAAATGCTACCATGTTTTTGGTTTACATGGATTGGGTTGGATACCCAGTTTTCTTTCAAGCAGGCCGAGTTCAAATCATGAAAATCATTGCACACATGAATGATGTTATGTTGTTTTGTACAAGTAGGTTGGATACCCATGAGGTATATGAAATTGGGTAGGATTTGACTTTGCGAACTTGATCAATCTCTTCTTTGATGGAAATATATTTTAAGGGGTGTCCAGATATTTGTTTCTATCAGATAAGGGGTATGTCGATCCATGTGTCAATTTGATGCTCAATGATGGTGAGATATAGTTTAGGAAATTGTAAACAATACCAATCAAATATGTTGTAAAACTCTTGGAAATATATTTTCATTGGAATATTTCTTTAGGGGGATATGAATCTCCTAAGAGGATGTTATCAATAACATGAAGTGTAAATCAGATATCCACATTGATAGTGGGTAAAATGTTATCCATATTTCCTTCCTTAAATGCATTAGGGGTTGGTATGGGATGTTTACTCCAATCAACATGACTGAGAGGGAGAAAACATGCACCCTTGATTGTGCATTATCTAGGTGAGGTAGTTGGGGTGAATGCATACTACAAGAGAAAAAAGGATCTATGACACATTGTATCCCAAGTATAGCCGGGATAATGCATGGCCTCTAGTATGTATTCATCTGAATGGAAAATGGGGGTTGTAGAGGTGAGGTCATTATAGGATGACGGGGCTTGTGGGTGTGATTTTTTTCTTCTATATATGTCACATGTGCATGATAAATCATTAACCATGGAGGGGTTGACAAATGTAAAGAAAATTTAAGTGAAATGAGACTTCAGTTGTTAAGTTTCTATTTATTCATCTTGACAAGGTGAGTGATGAAGGGTTGTTGAAGGATATTGGTCTTCCTTACTTGTAAAGATGTGATGATATATGGAAATAGAATCTAGGTTATATATCATTAGTGGTGGAAATATTTCCTACTGAGGTCTTTCTAGAAAGATCACTGGGTGGGAGGGGGGACACAGGTGCTACCTATGCCGAGTTGTGGTGGAATAGGTGGTTGGTCATATATGAGTGGTGTAATAGGTGCAATATTTAATGATTAATATTAATATACTATGTGATATATAAATTATATATAGTTATAATTATAATATATATTAATTATATAAAATAAAAATTTTGTATAATTATTATATATATATATATATAATAAACCAACCCCCCCCACTCCCNAAAAAAAAAAAAAAAAAAAAAACATTACAAACCTACGCGCGAGGAGAGAAAATGAGGAGAGCACACAAGGAGAGATAAGGAGAGCTGAGTAGAGCACATGAAACACCCCATGTTTTGAGCCCCCATATTAAATAATGTATTGTTACATTGTTGAGAGGCCAAAGTGCCCAAACAATTATGAAAAGGCCAGTGTGCCTAAGAAATGTAATGTGTGGTCATTATTAATAATAAATACATCGTTGGCTGCTAGACGGACAAGGAGTAGAGTTATAGGGGGCTATGATTCCACAAGATAAGGGGATTGAGGGGCTAAGTGATTATTTATTTTATATTACCCATTTTGTGTAATGGGGGGGGGGACAATTATGTGAGCTCTTGGGGGGGAGGCCAAGAGGTTCTTGATCCCCACAAATTACAAAAACCTGTCCCTGGTCTGTGTAAGGGGTTCACCGATTGGATAATTCTCTCATTTGTTTTGGTTATTTTCTCACTCTCATTCCCATCCCCATTCAAGTTTTGTTGTTGGTCGCCTCACATGTTCATTCCCCGATTTCTTCATTGTTCATCCTCTCTCGTGGAATATGCTCTCCATTCTTTCCTTCACTCACTCATCTTTCCTCATTTTCGTGTCTTGGATTGGGAAAGGAACATGAACTATTGAAGAATAACCACGGTTGTTGGCTGTAGAGATTGTTGGTGTAATCCAATCATGATGGGAGGCCTGCATGTTTGAGATGCTTGGCCTGTGTTCAACTTTGATCACAACTGCGAGTCATGAGAGTCCCAGCATGGAGATTGTGGACCAGCTATACTAGAGCCCTGGAAGGAGAGGGACTACCTGAGGGACTGCATGGCAGAGAAGGGTGGAGGTCCATTCTCTTGGGTGGTGCAGGCTGGGTAGAAGAGAGTTGGGTACTTGGATTGTTGTGAGATCTAGAGAAGCCTATGAGAGCTTGAGTGTTGACTGGTTTGGGAAGCCAAGTAACACTCTAGAACCATCCTTGTGGATTCATAGCCCTGGCTCAGGGGTGGCATTACTGTTGATACTTGGAACAACAATGTCTATGGTTGGGTGGAATGTCCTTGGTCTGCAGCCAGTTGGTGTCTTCTTTTATAAAAGATAAGTTCTCTTTGTTATGGTTTTCCTTTGCTTGTGTATTTATTTCCATTACGTATAAAATTATATACTTGATATTTGTACCTATAATATGCATGCTTGCTAGTTAATGTTGTGCATGGTATATTGTGCATGTCTTCTATGTTGTGGTATGAATATTGATCATTGCATGTATGTATTTCATGTTGCTTTGTTAATTAATTGTTATTAAAGATTTGAAATCAGCTAAGAGGTGCATTCTTGGTGTGGTATGCCATTCCTATGGGAGGATGGGTATGTTACAACTTGGTAACAGAGAAGAATTGTAGTGGAGTTTCCTGGATTGGGTGGTTTGGTATGTTACAAATTGGTATCATAGCTTCTGGTTCAAACACTGGAATGTTACGGGCCAGAACACGTGTGAATCGGGAAGATTCGTTGTTACATATTTTATATATATGTGTGAATTTGGGGGAAAATGGTGGAAGTGTTTCAGTGAAATCCCCCAAATTTGTGAACGACTCTAAGTTTGAATGATTCCAGGATTGTCTAAGAATTTAATGGATTTGATTTGAGGAGCTGTGGAGCTGAATTTGACTTAGAAGGTCAAAAAAAATTAAATTTAATGGTCGCTATAATGCTGAACAAAGTTTGGCAAAATTACCAAATCGGCGGTTGGGATTGATTCAGTGATTTGAAAAATGAGGGACATCAACGGTTCCTATTCATTTCATCTATTTGGGGAGTTGGAGAAAATCAACAGTCAAGATCATCTTAGCTGGGAGATCAATGACCCTGATTCACATCTGATTTTGTAAAAAATTCTAAGTGTGGAAGTTCGCCAACGAAAATCGTCGACGACCGATGGTAAAGGATCGACAAGTTGGGTGAAGGGTTGAATATCAACCAAGGAAAATATTCGATTTTCGATGACCGATGGTCAGGGATTGACATTTTTTGGTGAAGTTTTCTCTTTTCTGGACAAAGATCCCGAACTCCGGAGTAAATATGGACCGTTCGTGTTTAAGGACACATGTCTACAGAACAACCTATTCAAGGATTCAACATTTAGGGGATTTATGGTGTAGTGTAGAGAAGTCTCCCGAAGTTCCAAAGTTATGAAGTCCTGAAGTCATGAGGCACTGGAGTGACATGGCCTACTGACGTCACCTAGGGTGACGTGGACACACTTGATGCTCACCATGTGTCACCGTGTTTCATTTTCAAAGACTGTTCATGCTAGTTAGTATATTACACATGTCACCCATCAGATAGTGCCACATGTCCATGCCTTATTTTAATTCCATGTATCACCCCTTGGTGCTTAGTTACTGACGAAGACTCTGGGAGTTCACCAGTTTGGCGTTCTGAAGGAATGAAGTGTGATGAAGGTGAAACCCCTGAAGCTCCAATGAGCGGAGTAAATCTTCATCATTGATCGAGAGAGGACACATGGAAGTAGATCCCATAGTCCAAAGACTTGGCACTCTAGAGGATTCAAGGCATAAGAAGTTGGGGTCAAGGACTCCTGAAGGCCGAATTCCATCTCAACCATTGATTATAGTAGACACTTGGTGCAAGATCCTAGGTTTTGGAGAATTTGAGTTGATGGATGCTCGAAGTTGAGAACTCCTGAAGGTCGGAGTTAATCCTAGCCATTGATTAGGATAGGATACGTGGCAACAAATCTTGCAGTCCAGATACTTGGCACTCTAGAAAAGTTGAGAGTGTGGACAGTCTGGAACTCCTGAATCCCGGAGTGTCAGAGCTTCAGTTGACCATCGATCTTAGCCTCGATCGATTTTAGACCACACGATCTTGGATATAATAATTCTAACATAGAAAAGCTCCAGGAAGGATTTGGCCCACAGTTTCGAGTTGTGGTCACTTGGGAAAGTGGTTTGAAGGAAGTGCTTGTGCAAAAGTGATTTCTATATCAGACCAGGGATAACATGGAAGTGTTATTTATATATATTCTTCATGAGTTGAAAGGATTTGTAGTATTATTGACAAATTTTGTTTATCATATGCTTAATTCTGACAAAATGGTCACTTGCACATTTTTCAGAATTAAGGGATTTTAAGCATATAATCTCATAATGTGTATTGAAGAAATGGAAGAAGGCGAGGGAGCCTCTAGCCATGATAAATAGGGCGAAGGCCAAAATACCAGAATTGGAAATGCATAGACAGAATCCAACGGATGCAAGGAGTGAGGGGAGAAAGAAACATTGATAGAAACTGTGAAGAGCCTGAAAATAGAAGTGTAGAGCTACAAGAAAGACAACAAGAGGCTTATGAGAGAGAAAAGTTAGATAAATGCTCGAGTGTTGCAGAGCTTAAATTAGTTGCAAGGTCAAGCCAATAATGGTTCAAAGCAAGAGGAAGAAGGCATGTGTCATGAAATAAGAGATGATAGTGGAAGAGCTTGTTATTCCAGAAGTGCTAGAAGATCTCATAGACACCAATCACCTCCTTACTCAAGAAGAAATTTTTATGCATCTGAATATTCCTTAAGTAGTCTAGAGGTGTCTCTTGTTAGGCACCAAAGAAAGAGACATGAGGTGGACAATTTGTAAGGAAAGTTGAGGAAGATCAACCCACCTTCCTTTGATGGTGAAAGGGAAAGGGAAGATGGTTGCTTGGACTCGGGATATATTTCTAATTGCATAACTATTCATCAAATCTAGAAGCCATAATTTCCACCTACCACTTACATGGGAAAGATGCAATTTGGTGGGATCAACTGAATCAATTTGAACATATTAATGAGAATATGATCACTTTGAAGCAATTCAAGAAGTATTTCCAGAAGAAGTACATCTCATGTCATTTTTATGACAAGAAAATGAAGGAGTTCTTTGAACATAGGCTAGGAAGCATGTCCATGGCAGAGTATGAGAAGAAGTTCTTGGGGTTGTTAAAGTATGTTGGTTTTATAAACAATGAAAAGGTAAATATACAGAGGCTCTTGAGTGGAATTCCATCCTTTTATAAAGAAAAGATTCAATATGATGAGCCCAAGACCTTCATTGAGGCCATCGGGAAGGATAAATACATGTATGATCAAGGCCAGGGCAGAGAGTCCATGCATAAATATTGGAAGGACAAGAAGGAGAAGTTTGATCAGAGGAGGAAGTGATTCAAACCTCCTTTCAATAGAAATGAGCCTAATAAAAATCATCAAGACCAGTATGCTAAGGATGATTCCAAGAAAGAAGACTGCTTGGGAAAAAGGGGAAGACCACCAATCCAATGTCGGGGATGCAAAGAAGATCACTTGTACATGGATTTCCCACACAAAAAGGACAGAGTGAAGACTGTACAAAACATCCAAGAGGCTACAACACTCAAATACATGGGAAGAATTTATGCAACCTTATATGATCGCCAAGAAGAATACTAATCCAACATGATCGAGGTGAAAGGTAAGATCATAAATCAGTCTATTGTTATTTTAATTGATTCAAGAGCAAGTCATTGTTACATTGATCCTAAAATAGTGGATAGATTACATTTGGAGAAAAGTAAAATTGGAAAATCAAGTTTGGTGCAGCTAGCCACTGGAACCAAAAGGAGAATCCATGATATGGTCAGAAGTTGTTCCATAAGTCTTAATGGTGTAAATACTAGTGTTGATCTAAATATCATACCATTGGGGTCTTATGATATTCTAATTGGAATGGATCAGTTGTACAAGCATCATGTTGTCCTAGATGTTAATGTTTTATGCCATTATTATAGTTATTTGCATTTCAATAGATAAGAGCAACATAAGAACAAGATCTTTGAGAAATACACTTTCACAAGAGACACAACATTTATCCTGGGAAACCCTCTAGGGTAAGAAAACCTAGCAAAAACTTCCTTATCATAAATTGCCAATACAATGTCAAGAGATAACTCAAACCAATACAGATAGTCCTTTCCAAAAGATGTGCCACTCTTCTCCCTCTCTCCAACTAGTAAGCTGCAGCTTGCCTCTTAGAAAATGAGCAAGTGTGTTGTGTGTTAAAGTGAGGCACTAGCCTCTCTATATATACAAGTTTGGCACGTGTGAAGTGACTTTCATTGGCAGGGCCAACTTCTCACTTTGGGTGGGTAAACCCACCCTTATTATATTTCTGGGTCTCAATAATAACTGCTGGGGTCGATTTCTTATTCTTCCTATTACAATTGTCTGTTGACCAATCTACAAAAGGGGATTTGGTCCTAATACAATAACCGACATGATCAATCCACAATGGGGATTGATCCTATGAATAATATAAAAATAATAATAAGAATACTCTTTGCAGTTACATTATTTCAACACTCCCCCTTAACAAGAAGAGTATTCTTCAACAACATCAAGTGAGAGAGGTCTACATCATCAGTGGCATCAGGAAGACAGTATCATCAATATCATCTTGGAACATTGGCTGGCATATTTACGAATCATCGGAAGTTTTCTTCATCGGCAACATCGTCATTCTCGAAAGAATGCCATCATCATATGCATCAATATGTATCAGTAAAAAATGATACCTCGTCACAGCACTAGGTTGTCACATCACAGTACTACACTGGCTCAATGTCACAGCTGATAAGTTGGTAGCTTAGTGTCAGTCACATCTTGCTTTACATCTAACAACTAGGTCAGAAGCAAGGTATACATCATCTTGCTTTACGTCTAACAACTGGGTCAGAAGCAAGGAATCATCTTTCTTTACATCTAATAACTGATTCAGAAGCAAGGAACACATAATCATCTTGCTTTATGTCTAACAACAAGGTTAGAAGCAAGGAATCATCTTGATTTACGTCTAACAACTAGGTTAGAAGCAAGGAACACATAATCATCTTGCTTTATGTCTAACAATGAGGTCAGAAGCAAGGAATCATCTTGCTTTATGTCTAACAACTAGGTCAAAAGCAAGGAACACATCATCATCTTACTTTACGTCTAACAACGAGGTCAGAAGAAAGGAATCATCTTGATTTACGTCTAACAGCGAGGTCAGAAGAAAGGAATCATCTTGCTTTACGTCTAACAGCGAGGTCAGAAGCAAGGAATCATCTTGATTTACGTCTAACAGCGAGGTCAGAAGCAAGGAATCATCTTGCTTTATGTCTAACAGTGAGGTCAGAAGCAAGGAATCACACATCATCTTACTTTATGTCTAACAACGAGGTCAAAAGAAAGGAATCATCTTGCTTTACATCTAACAGCGAGGTCAGAAGCAAGGAATCATCTTGCTTTATGTCTAACACGAGGTCAGAAGCAAGGAATCACACTCTCCCTTTCAGGGAGGGTCCTTTCAGACTATACCAAGCTTATCTCGAAAGTGTTCAAACTTTACACGAGATAGAGGTTTGGTCAACACATCAACAACCTATTCATCTGTGATGACATATAGAATCTTCAAGGCTCCTCTCTGTACCATGTCACATATGTAATGATAGCGAATCTCTATGTGCTTCGACCTGTCATGGAATACAGGATTCTTTGTCATCTTTATGCATCTTTGGTTGTCACATAGAATCATGGTTGCTTCCATCTCTAGGTCAAATATACCAGTCAACAACTTTCGAAGCAATATATCTTCACAGCTAGCAGAACATGTGGCAATGTACTCTGCTTCCGCTATGCTGAGAGCAATACTGGATTGCTTCCTACTCTTCCACGAGATCATGGCTGATCCCAAACTGAAACAACATCTGGAAGTGATTTTTCTATCAGCAATGCTTCCTGCCCAATCTGCATTAGTATATCCACTCAATGTAAATTTATGATCTCCATCATAGTTGAGACCATAATCTATTGTACCTTCAAGGTACCTCATCACATGTTTTGCAGCCACTAGGTGAACACGTCTAGGCTCTACCAGAAACTGACTCAAGGTGTTCACTGCAAAACAAATGTTTGGTCTAGTGTTCATCAGGTACATCAGTGATCCAATAATTTGTCTATAAAATGTGGCATCAATCAAATCTGATGAAGTATCGACCAACATCTTCAGCTTCGCTTCCATGGGTGTATTCATGGGTTTTCATTCCATCATGTCAAATCTCTTCCCTTGGTTGAGGACGATCCTTTCTGGACTCTTCCATACCTCAAGACCTAAGAAGTAATGCATTAGGCCAAGTTATTTCATTTCAAATTCTACAGCAAGTCTCTTTTTGCATTCAGTGATGAGCTTTTCTTCTCCAGTTAAGAATAAGTCATCCACATATAGTAGTAAGATTATTGGTTCATTATCCATAATTTTGAAGTAGAGATTTGAGTCTGCTTTATTCTTGGTAAAGCCTAAGCTCGTCAAGAAACTGTCTATACGGCCATACCAA
>ML777547.1:329488-364282 GCA_009831015.1 Picea engelmannii
CAAAAGAAAGGAGAATTTGCTATGCAGGTTGAAGAAGAGCTTGTATGGCCTAAAGAAAGATCCAAGGTTGTGGTATTTGAATTTTGACAGGTTTATGATAGAACAAGGTTATAGTATATGTCATTTTGATCATTGTGCTTATTTTAAAAGGCTAGAAAAAGGAAGTTATATTATCTTTCTATTGTATGTAGATGGCATGCTTGTTGCAGGGTCTAATATGCAGTATATAAATGTTCTCAAGAAGAAATTAGCTAATTCATTTTCGATTAAGGACTTGGGTGTTGCAAAGAAAATCATTGGTATGATAATAAGAAGAGATAGGAAAGATCACAAATTGAAATTGTCTCAAGGTGAGTACATAAAGAAGGTGTTGGAGAGGTTTAGAATGTAGAATGAAAAACCAGTTAGTACACCTTTGTCCAGACATTTCAAATTAACTAAGGAAATGTGTCCCAAGACACAGGAGGAGATAGAATACATGTCCAGGGTCCCTTATTCATCAACAGTTTGTAGTTTGATGTACGTGATGGTTTTCACAAGACCATATATTGCACATGAAGTGGGAGTTGTGAGCAGGTATATGAACAATCTAGGTAAATAACATTGGGAGGTAGTAAAGTGGATTCTTAGGTATTTGAGAGGTATTGCTAATCATGCATTATGTTTTGAAGGTTCATATAATGTTCTATAGGGATATGTTGATCCAGATATGGCAGGTGATAAAGATAGCAGGAGGAGCACCACATGGCATGTTTTTACTGTAGGTGGAACATCAGTAAGTTGGATTTAGAAACTACAAAAGGTTGTTGCACTTTCAAAAAAAGAGGCAGAGTATGTTACTGCTACAAAGACTAGTGTTGGCCCTTGATCATGTATTAAGGAAGAAAGTGAATATTAAGGAAGAAGAAAGACAAAGTATGAAGTGCTCGGAAGGCACACACACCGAGGAAGGGTCGAAGTGGTTAAAGAAGCATAAAAGAAGGAACTAAGTAAAGGAAAGCAAGTCGTTGGAAGAGAATATCAAAGCACTAATGAAGATGAATCGTGGACAAGTCAGCAAGTGAAAGAAGATACTAATGGGTGCTTTGGAGCACCTCACGGAGAAGAGGGAAGAACAGGTCGGCAAAATCCTTAAAATGCGGGTTATGTGGACCTAAGGTTTTGGACCTAGGGTTTTAGCACTTGGGCTTCAGTCTAAGGTTTTCTGAGATTCATGGAATGTATAAATAGAGTTCTAGAAGAGTTGAGAGAGAAGTGATAGTGATGTTGAGATGTAAAAGTGTTATTTCTTAGATCATTCTTGTATTTTAGGTCTTCAGCTGGGTGCAAAGATCGACTTTGCAGATGGGTGTGCAGGGTTAGGAGATAAAGAGGAGAGAGAGAAGGATCTGCAGCTGAGTGCACAGATAGAACTGTATATTTTCATCTATTTTATCAAGAAACACAGTTATTTGGACATAGCCCTAGGGAGAGGGTGAATCACATAAATCTTGTAGATCCATGTGGTTGATGTTTTGTTATTTACTATCTGTTATATTGTTATTGCACTGTTATTTTTCCTATTGAAGATAAGAAGATATAACTAACTTCACTGAGTTAAGAATAACACTGTTAAGAATATCTAGATTATTCTACATTGTTGTTTAGGAATCATCTCACATTTCCTCTGGTTGTAGACACCTATGTCCTTCAACCCCCCTATTGCTACTTCAGGTGAGACTTCATATGCTTCGCAGGTGTTGCCGAAAGGGCCAGTAGTTAGGGTTTGTTGGTGCATTGTTAGAGTTGAACCCTGGGTCTTCCTCTGTGCCAACAAATGGTTCCGTTGTCAGTTCCAGGATATTCTTGAGGGAATTTCAAGGTGGTTTCCATCGAAGACAAAGATTCAAAATTGGATAGAAGAACATGAAAGGGACTTCGCTGAAGCTCAGAACAAGAACCCTAGAATTAGTACAGAATACTGGTTAGAAAGGTACATCTTTACTGACCTGCACAATATTTTCTTTACAGGAGTTCATAAGGAGTTGTATGAGTGGTTATCTAGACTAGTAGACACTCTATTTGAAATCAGATCTAGACCACTTGTGGTTTGGACATTAGCATTGATCAAGAAAGTCAAGAAAGTTGATAACGTTGTATCAAGGGTAGTGGATCTCTGGTTTGACAACACTATTGGAGGGTACATTACTGAATTTGCTATTGATAGAGTGGAATCATATAGTCAAGTAGAGAGGTATTTCTTCAAGGGACCTAGAGGAAAGTTTCTACACTTTTTGAAGTTGAAGATTAAGATGCTATTGCATGAGAAGAATATCTTGAAAATACAATAACCAGTTGAATTTTAAATCTAATGTTCAAGAATTTAGAAAGAAACAATTACACAGAGGTTGGACACACATGTAGTGGGAGATTATTCAGAAATATTTCTTTTGCGAACCTTTTTAAGCAGAGTTACAAGCCATTAGCACAAGACAAATGATTCTACAGTGGAGAAGAAGAAGAGCTATCAGAGGAAGAGTATTCAAAGTTCGCAAGGGTAGAGGAAGTACATATTGAAGAACCTCTCCGAGAAGAACTAGGAACTTTAGATACTGCGCCTACTATCGAAGTAAGTATTACTACTCCTCCTGTTGTTTTAGAAGCACTAAGTAACAAGAGTAACCGGAGAAATCAAAGAACACGGAGTATTTTCAGAAGAAGTTTAATACAGACTCAGTCGAGAAACCAAGGAAAATCAATGGCAGATGAAATGAGGTTACCTATTTTTAGAGGATATGGATCTGAGGATCCTAACCAACACTGGTTCTTATGCGAATTTGTATGGAGCATTAAGCAATTCACCGACGAAGCTGTTAAGAGAGATCAATTTAGTACTTCATTGAGGGACCATGCATTGAGTTGGTATATGAATTTTGTTAGAGGATTTGTACAATCTAAACCGTTGAATGACATTAATACTGCATTGAGCATAGAGTTCAAGAAGCCTAAGTCAGAGTACAGTGCATTACAGAGCTGAATGAAATCAAGCAGAAGGTGACTGAACTTGTTTGTGAATTTGATCAGAGGTTTAAGACCTTGAAAGTCCATTTAAGTTTTCAGATTCCGGATGAACAACATAAGGAATGGTTCATCGTTTCCCTCCTACCACACATTAGATTTCCTCTGATGCAACATAAGGTCTCTTCATAGGCTGAAGTATTAGATATTTCCATGAAACTAGAAACAACCTTTGTAGGAGAATCCAGTCTAGGTATGAGTCATATTTTGAATCAATTAACTAGTTTATCTTTACAGGTTGAAGACATGAAAAAAGACAAAGGAAAAGAGAAAAGAGAAGACATATGTTGTATCAGATGTAAAGAAGAGGGCCATGACAAAGAGCATTGTCCTTTATTTAATGATTACTTCGCCTCTGGAGCCCCTAACCCTTTGAAGCATGATACTTTACCATTTTGTGAGGTATGTAGAACTAGACATCGCCCTGGTGAATGTTATTATATGCATAAATATGTCTAGACACCCACCAATATTTATTGTACATTCTGTAAATCTATGGTTTATGATGAGAAGGACTGTAGGGCTTATGACCTCATGCATGAAAGTTCAAGGGAAGCATATAGAATTCAAGGAGAATTATATCAAGAAGGGAATGTTGCGCAGTTCAATTCCCCAGGAAGATCAAAATTTAACCCTCGCGGTGGGTTTAGAGGAAGAGGATGAGGAGGAGGCATGGGTCAAGGTCGAGGACACATTATTTTCTATAACTACACCCAACTAGGTCACTTGGCAAGGGATTTTCAAAACCCCTGTACTACTTGCAACTATTGTATTTCATTTGACCATGTCATTGAAGACTGTCCAATATTGTTAGCTAAAGTTCAGAAAAGACGAGGTGGAACCCAACAAGTCCAACTAATATCAGTTGAACCTCATGGTGAGGAACCCAGATTCGTTGTTATTACTAGAGGAGGCACTGTCACGGGAGAAGATAGGGTGACTCTAGGAAATACTACAGATGAATCAAGGATCAGAAGAGCTTCAAAGAAGGCACCATTTTTTGATCCAAGGAAAGAAAAGCATACTTTTGAAGAATCAAGAAGAGAATTTGTAGGTGAACAAGCTTCTTCATCTAGGGCACAACCAAAATTAAGGGAATGTGAAATGCCTCCAGCATTTGATCAGTCTGCCCCACCTCGGGAAGGAAAAGAGGTAAGAAAGCTTGTGGACTTCTTGTATACTTGTATTAATTTGATTAAAGATGAAAGAGTTGTGCAGGAACTACAACACCTAATAAGACAATATGAAATTGGAAGAGTATATCCTCTGTTTAGTAGAGCTATGAATAAAGTATCTAGAAAAAGGAGGACAAGCAAGGAACTGCACCTTAGTACTCAGATTGGAGACTACGGCATAGACTATGTGGTCCTCGACCTCGGATCATAAGTAAATATTATGACGAAGTAGACTTGGGAATTAATGGGAAAACCTAAATTGATTTACTCTCCTATTAGGCTTAGGATGGCTAATCAACAGGCGGTGAGACCCTTTGGAAGACTAGAGCATGTCCCTATGGACATCGACGGAGTGAGGAAAATTGCAGACTTCGAGGTGATCGATATTGTTGATGATAGTTGTCCCTACCTTGCGTTTCTATAGCGGGAAAAACCATCTACAGACTACACTAGGGTTCTAAAATGTAGGTAGAGCTAACCATCTAAAGTCTCCTGCTTTTTATCAACTATCCCGACATTACCCCACAATCATACATAAAAGACAAGGTATAGGGATCCCGTAGGCATACCTTAAACTCCGCATCCGGTGTCGATCGCTTTGCGCTTAGTTGTTTCTTGACTGCAAGTCTCCTCCCAAGGTTGACCTTCATTCACCAAAAGACAAACAAGAAACTACAAGCATGCATTCTACATATGGATTAGTGGGTTAGACATCATAAACAAGAAATGTAAAAAAATCATATAAGTTTAAGACGTCATTTGGCGGGACGAAAAAAGTAATTATTTATATTAATCTCGCAAAAGTCACTTACAATATGAGACCGACACTGCTCCTCGAACTCGGTCCTAGGCTCCTCTTCACAATGCACCAATTGCTTCCATGTCTCCTTCTCCTCTTTAGTTCTCTCTGGGGGAATGGCAAGGGCTTACAATGGAGAAAAAGGGAATTTTGGATCAAACTCACAATGTGGTTGCCGAATATTGGGGAAAAGGGGGAATATGGAAATGGGAAGATTTTTTATGCTCTCGTGCCTCTCCTTGACATGGGACCTCAACCCCTTATTTAATAGGCTAGAAGAGATAGTAACGGTTGGGGTGACTAGCTATGGGCTGTCAAATGGTTAAGTAACGGCCCATAAATCAATATCCTATGCCATTTGGATTTTTTGTGATATTCTATGAGTGTACGCGGGTTGTAGTGGGTCAGTAGGCATGTGTACATGGGCAATAGTGGTGCAGGGTGCGTACACCTTCAAAACAATTATTTTTAGAAGAGCTTGTTCAGTGATGGCTTGGCAAAGATAGCAAGTTATATGGCATGATGCCAGGTATGTATGTATGTCTGGTGCAATTTAGGGTCATAGCAGATGCCCCCTAATGCGTGAGGTCAGAAGAACATCTAATGGTCGAAATACATTAAAAATATTCACCAATGTACAAAGAGAGTGAGATCAGGAACCCGAGTTCAGGAGGTACCATCTGCAAAAAATAACAATTTGTCTCACTGAGGCGGGTATACCCATGCTCGAGATGAAATAAAATCATGGATTCCAATAAAATACACTGTAGATACATGTCATATAACTATATAAAGTGTAGCCATGAGTAGTACACAATGGATCTACATCTCAAAATCAAAATATATACATATATAGTATCCATCTTCAAGAAGGCAATGACGCCTGATGGCTAGAGATGAGGTCTTCAGAGCTCGAGCAACAACTTCAAAATATTCAAAAATTGAGTAGGAGTGTAATATCAGTGTATAACTTTACTACCCAGAGGTCTTCGACAGCTTGTCGGAAACAGACAAGAGGATCTTGGTGACTAGTGCAGAGAAATTCATTGATTTTGAACAAGGACTTGATTGGTCTTTCGGGGTGTCTAGGCATGAGGACAAGAGACAAACTGCAGAAGGGCCGACTCAAGTTTAGTAAGAATTCCTTTGAATGAAAGCATGATAAAAGATGAGACTTAGGCAGCATGGCACTGACATAAGTTCACGATGCAGGACACAATGCGAACTCTCCATATGTTTTTAAGGGTAACCAAACGGAGGAGGACACAACTCTATGTAGCAAGAACAACTTCCTAAGGTCATATTGAATCCTAGGGCTTGACGAACAAACAAAAGGATTTTCTTTGTCCAAGGGAAACTCATTGTGTTGTCAACAAAAAGAAAATACTTTTCCCTTCCTCTGTTTGGGGTATATTTGTTTTTTTTTTGTCTTTTTCAATAATTGTGGAAAGTTCAAAAAAGAATAAAATAATGCTATGTTACAAAGAAGGAATGAGTGTCACATACATATAAATTCCAAGCGCAAGGAACACATTGATGCTCAAAGAAAGGGGATATATGTAGGAAAAGGACACTCGGGAAAAATCCTCCATGGGTCAAGGTGTCAGGACGCAGAGGCAAAGTGATACAAGGCTTGTGTATAAGGCATCCTTCAGATGGTTCAGTTGAGAGAAACATGGAGCCGACATTAGGAAAAAGACGCGGGAATGTAAATGTGATTAATAAGACACAATGATAATGTCCTTCGATGTAATTTTAGTGAGCCCAGAGAAGGTAACCTCAGTGGTTTTTCATTTTTAGAGAGTCTGAAAAAATGTAAAAGGAGACTCCACTGGGGTACCTTTTTCGAAGGTAGTCTAGTCGGTTCTAAAAACGGGTAAAATAGCACCGAACAAACATCTATTCAAAATAATTTTAACGAGTGTGACAAAGACAATATCACTCGACAATATTTTCATATTTAAGGAGTCTAAAAAGAGCTTAACTATGGACTTCGTGAGGGATTTTCTTCTGGACCAATTTAACGAGTGTGAAGAAACAAAGTCACTCAACCATCTTTTCAATTTTAGGGAGTCTGAAAAGAGCTTAACTATGGACTCTGTGGGGGTTCCTTTTGCATAAATTTAGTCCCTCATGCCCAAAAAAGGGTTAAATTTATACACGAGGATACTCTTCTAGAGAATTGAGGCTCCTAGAGTATACCTTTGTTTGTGCTTTTGACCATCCGGACCGAAAAAGGGGTAAACTACCACCGGAAAGATGTTCCTTCAAATTTCATTTTATCGAGTGTGAAGGGAAACAAGATCACTTAGCAATCTTTTCATGTTTAGAGGGTATGAAAAGGGCTTAAAAGAGGACCTGTTGTGTTTTGGGAGTCCCGAGGATGAGTTCAAGAGTGATAATGAATCATGCAAATGAGGCTCAAACTCGTAATCAGGAAAAACTACTAAGGACTCTCGAGCCTATAGTCATTAGTCACGGCATGGACACCAAAATGCAACCAGGATCTACCTAGGGAATCCATGTGAAGGTAGGCTCTACCACTAAATTACGACACTTCTAGAGCATAAGTGAGGGTTTTGTGTCGCAATTTGGTGGGATTGATCCTATGGCAAAGAAAAAAAGACAACGAGGTGCCACAAGTGGAGGTGGAATCCTATCTTATATGCACAAAGTTGGAAAAATGAATTTTTACCAAAAGACCTTTAACACTGACCCAACTCTTGAAAAAACCTCCTAAATACCCAAAGTAAAACTTATCGTAACATCCCCTGAGAAACTCAAGAACCATAGTAAACGATTTCAAGCTAGAAAAATGACAAAATGGGGCCAAAAAGTCTATAAATAGAAAGTTGGCAGATCATTATCACCATTGTAAATTGAGAATTGACCAAAAGTAAAAAAACACCCCTTTGCTGAAATAGTTGATTCTGGGAGCTTCAGTGGATGAAATGAACTTTCGTTTAGACCAAGTACACACTAACCTCTCTTGCATTTCCTTTTTCCTTTTTTTCATTTTTTTTGGGGGGGAGAGCGCTGACCTTTAAAGAGGTTGGCCCTGCGTGTATGCGGGTTTTCCAAGAACAACTTGTGTGTACACACAGGTAGAAGATAAACTGCCCACGTGCACACACGACTGTCCCCAAGACAACCCATGTACACCCTCAACTAAGTGGAAAAAAAATGAAATGCAAGAGTTAACTCTCCATCCATTTGCTATTTTGCAGGATGTATGTGCATTGGATAGAAAGGGAGCATGAGGACATTGATTTTTTGGTCTCAGAGGACCTTGCTACTATCGTCGTTTTATCACAATGCGAGTTGTTAAAGTTCTTCCAATGTCCATTTATGAGGGTACAACCTAGGTTTCTAAATGCATTGATAGATTACTGACATCCTGACGCAGAGGCATTCATGCTCGAGGGGTAGCCATTGACTCCAATGACTGAAGATATTTACTTCCTGATTGGTCTCTCGAGGAGAGGGGACCCAGTCAACTTGTGTACTTTCCCCCCGGGCCTCACAACATTGAGGAGTTGATTGGACTCCATTGCGATGCTGGTACTGAGAAAGTAGGTTCTTAGGTGCCTATTCATAAGATCATCAAACTATCACTAAAAGTGATAGTTCTACTAAGTGGCAAGATCACTGGATCTGTGGATTTGCATTAGGATTTCCAGGTGCACATGCATTGTGCAGTACAACGCTTAAATGCACGGATTTTTTACTAGAGTACCACCATGCTGGTTTCCATGAAGAGACAGCTAACAGATTATTGGATACAGGAGCACTGAAACTTCAGGTTTGGGACCATTTTGTGCTCTTTTTTCTTCGAGAGGGTACCTATTCTTAGTCCTCGAGAGACTATACGAGGGCACGAGGAGTCTCTCCCAGTGCTATGTAGATGGGAGGCATTGTTGCCACGACAGAGGGGAGGGAGGACCATTGAGGCCTTTGATGACAGTTTTTTTGACTGTTGGTCATGGAATATTCCAGCAATAGAGGACTACCCCTATGCTGGGATCAATTTTTCTATAAATCCTAACATGCCTGTACCTCCCGGAGCAGAGCGAGGAGAGATTGGTAAGTTTTATTTTCAATGTTATTTAATTTTTATGTCTTTTTATATATATCATTTTTTGGTATACCAGAGTACCTAACACTTATGTATCTGTTATGTATAGATGTGGGACCAGTGCATCCAACAGACTTCTCGAGGACTAGGCAGTGTCCTCGACCAGAGGCAGGACCAGCTGGAGCCATCAGACCAGCAGTAGCAACAGGGGGGCCTCCAGCCGAAGAGGCTGAGAGAGTATTGATATGGGTAGAGAAGAACCTTACCGTGCTCACTCGTACAGTCCCAATGGCGGAGATCAAGGATCTCCAACCGTCGATGCAACCTCATGTAATTGCGGTGCCACGGACTTGGGTCCAGCTCTTCCAGCATTTGGCAAATATTGTTGTTCACTATGGCAGGGACAACAAGCCCTGCCCTTAGCTAGGCTAGACTACTTACGTCCCGTGAGCAATTTTTTGTAAATTTTTGAGGGCATAAGCCCCATGACTCTTACTGGACATATTTTTGAGGTGCTTGCGCCCACCTTTGTACTTTGATATTTTTTGATATATATATGGATATTTTACATATTTTTACATCTTATGGATTACATCTATTTTACAAATGTATTTACATGTGCGTGTGTGTGCTTTTTCTTACATGTGTGCAATATTCCAATCTAATACATGATTAGCTAGAGTATCTGTGATTTGATTCAATCTCATAGGAACATGGATATACGTAATGTAATCAAATCTTCATTCTAAGAGATGTACCCTAAGGAACCGTCGGTGTAGTGTAGGATTGTAAATGCGATAAACCCCATTTAATTGAGACACAACCAGTTGAGCATCTAAGTAGACCCGGAAGTGAGAGATACCATGTGACAAAGCGTCATGAAGCAACAATAATACTGCGTTGTATTCGACGACATTGTTTTTGGTGTCACCTAAATAGATACCTCCTGAAGATAGCAACTGGCCCTGAGGTGTGAAAATCACCCAAGTCGTGGAATCAAGCCTCTGAGTGTTTTGGCTAGCACCGTCTACAAACCCAACAAACACCTCTGATTCACTTGACATCTACCACAGTGAAAAAGATGACATCAAAAATGACACGTCCATAAAACCAAAAAGACAAAAACTAAAAAGAAAATGTATAAGACTATACATATATTACAAGAAGTCACCCAAGGCAACCCACCTACAAGTAATAATTCTTGAGGTAGATCCCATTTCTAGGCTCCGCCAAAGCATTTCCCTCAAAGTCTACCAGATGATAAGTGCCCTTCTTTAGAACCTCCTTCACGATGAAAGGTTTGAACCACATGGGTTTGAACTTGCCTACCCCCAGGGGGTCCTTATCTTGTTCATAGAATAGGACAAGTTCGTCTTCAGATAAAACCCAAGGAAGGATGGACCGATCATACTGACACTTGATTTTTTGTTTGTGAGCCTTGTTAGCCAAGGCTGCATCCCGACGCTACTCATCGAGCTTCTCAAGATATAATAAACGCTCTTCAAGTGGTGAAGTGTATGGCAATAACTGTACTGCCAAATTTAGAGAGGGGATCTGGCTCCTAGAGTATACCTTTGTTCGTTCTTTTGACCATCCAAACCAAAAAAGGGGTAAACTATCATCGGAGAGACGTGCCTTCAAATTTCAGTTTAGCGAGCATGAAAGGAAACAATATCGCTTGACAATCTTTTCATGTTTAGAGGGTTTGAAAAGGGCTTAAAAGAAGACCCGTTGTGTTTTGGGAGTCCCAAGTGTGAGTTCAAGAGTGATAATGAATCATGCAAATGAGGCTCAAACTCGTAATCAGGAAAAACTACTAAGGACTCTCGAGCCTATAGTCATTAGTGACAGCATGGAAACCAAAATGAAACCAGGATCTACCTAGGGCATCCATGTGAAGGTAGGCTCTACCACTAAATTATGACACTTCTAGAGTAGGATTGAGGGTTCCATGTCGCAATTCGGCGGGATCGATCCTATGGAAAAGAGAAAAAGACAACAAGGTTCCACAAGTGGAGGTGCAATCCTATCTTATATGCACAAAGTTGGAAAAACAAATTTTTACCAAAAGACCTTTAAAACTGACCCAACTCTCGAAAACAATTCCTAAATACCCAAAGTAAAACTTATCGTAACATCCCCTGAGAAAATCAAGAACCATAGTAAACAATTTTCAAGCTAGAAAAAATGACAAAAAGGGTCCAAAAAATGACAAAAAGGGGCCAACGAGTCTATAAATAGAAAGCTAGAAGCTCATTATCACCATTGTAAATTGAGAATTAACCAAAAGTAAAAAAACACCCCTTTGCTGAAATAGTTGATTTCGGGAGCTTCAGTGGATGAAACGAACTTCCGTTTGGATGAAGTAAGTACACACTAACCTCTCTTGCATTTCCTTCTTCCCTTTTTTCATTTATTTTTGTTTTTTGTGGGGGCATTGACCTTTAAAGAGATTAGACCTGCGTGTACGCAGGTTTTCCAAGAATATCTTGTGTGTACACATGGGCAGAAGATAAACTGCCCACGTGCACACGTGACTGTCCCCAAGACAATCCGCGTACACCCTCAACTAAGTGGGAAAAAAATGAAAATGAAAGAGTTAACTCTCCATCCTTTTACTATTTTGCAGGATGTATGTGCATTGGAGAGAGAGGGAGCATGAGGACATTGATTTTTTGGTCTCAGAGGACCCTGCTGCTATCATTGTTTTGTCACAATGCGATTTGTTAAAGTTATTCCAGTGTCTGTTTATGAGGGCACAACCCAGGTTTCTAAATGCATTGATAGATTATTGGCATCCTGAAGGAAAGGCATTCATGCTCGAGGGGAAGTTGTTGACTCCAACGACTGAAGATATTTACTTCCTGACTAGTCTCTCGGGGAGAGGGGACCCAATCAACTTGTGTACTTCCCCCCCGGGCCTCACAACATTGAGGAGTTGATTGGACTCCATTGCGAGGCTGGTACTAAGAAAGTAGGTTCTCAGGTGCTTATTCATAAGATCAAAAACCTATCACTAAAAGTGATAGTTCTACTCATTTGGAGGATCACTGGATCCACAGCTTTGCATCAGGCTTCCCGGGTGCACATGCATTGTGCAGTAAAATGATTAAATGCACAGATTTTCGACTAGAGTACCACCCTGCTGGATTAAATGAAGAGACAAATAACAGAGTATTGGATATGGGAGTACCGAAACTTTGAKTTTGGGACCATTTTTTTCTCTTTTTTCTTTGAGAGGGTACCCAGTCTCAATCCTCGAGAGACTATACAAGGGCACGAGGCCTCTCTCCCAGCGCTATGCAGATGAGGGGCGTTGTTGCCACGACAGGGGGGAGGGAGGACCATCGAGGCCTTTTATGACAAGTTTTTTGACTGGTGGTCATGGAAGATTCCGACAATAGAGGACTACCCCTATGTCAGGATCAATTTTTCTAGAGATCCTCACATGCCTATCCCTCCCAGAGCGGAGTGAGGAGAGATGGGGTAAGTTTTCTTTTCATCATTATTTAATTTTAATGTCTTTTTATATATATCATTTTTGGGTATACCAAAGTATCTGACACTTACATATCTGTTATGTATAGATGTGGGACTAGTGCATCCAATAGACTTCTCGAGGACTAGGTGGCATCCTCGACTAGAGGCAGGAACAGCATGAGTTGTTGGACCGGAAGCAATAGCAGGGGGGCCTCCAGCTGTAGAGGCTGAGATAGTATTGAGACGGGTAGAGAAGAACCTTACCACACTCACTCATACAGTCCCTATGGCAGAGATCGAGGATCTACCACTTTCGATGCAACCTCATGTAGTTGGGGTGCCACGAACCCGGGACCATCTCTTTCGGAGTTTAGCAAACATTGTTGTTCACTATGGCAGGGCCAATAGGCCCCACTCTTAGCTAGGCTAGACTACTTACGTGTCGAGAGTAATTTTGGTAAAGTTTTTACGGCATAAGCCCCGTGACTCTTACTGGACATATTTTTGAGGTGCTTGCACCCACCCTTGTACTCTGATATTTTTTTATATATATATGGATATTTTACATCTTTTTACATCTTATGGATTACATCTATTTTTAAAATGTATTTACATGTGTGTGTGTGTGATTTTTCTTACATGTGTGCAATATGCCAATCTAATACATGATTAGCTAGAGTATCTGTGATTTGATTCAATCTCCTAGGAACATGGATATACGTAATGTAATCAAAACTTCGTTCTAAGAGATGTACCCTAAGGAACCGTCGGTGTAGTGTAGGATTGTAAACACGGTAAACCCCATTTAACTGAGACACAACTAGTTGAGCGTCTAAGTAGACCTGAAAATGAGAGATACCATGCAACAAAGTGTCACAAAAAAACTCTAAGATTGCGTTGTATTCGGAGACATTGTTTGTGGCGTCACCTAAACAGATACCTCCTGAAGATAACAACTGGCCCTAAGGTGTGAAAATCACCCAAGCTGCGGTAGCAAGCCTCTGAGTGTTTTGGCTAGCGTCGTTCACAAACCCAACGAACACCTCTGACTCACTTGACATATGCCACAGTGAAAAATATGACATAAAAAATGACACATCCATCAAACCAAAAAGACAAAAAATAAAAATAAAATGTATAAGACTATACATATATTACAAGAAGTCACCCACGGCGACCCACCTACAAGTAATACTTCTTGAGGTAGAGCCCATTTCTAGGCTCCGCCAAAGAATTTCCCTCAAAGTCTAACAGATGATAAGCACCCTTCTTTAGAACCTCCTTCACGATGAAAGGTCTGAACCACATGGGTTTGAACTTGCCTGCCCCCAGGGGGTCCTTATCTTGGTCATAGACTAGGACAAGGTTGTATTCAGAGAAAACCTAAGGACAAGTGGACCGATCATACTGACACTTGATTTTTTGTTTGTGAGCCTCGTTATCGAAGGCTTCATCCTGACGCTGCTCATCGAGATTCTCAAGATATAATAAACACTCTTCAAGCGGTGCAGTGTCTGGAAATAACTGTATTGCCAACTTTAGAGAGGGGATCTAATACTCTATAGGCAAGACTGTTTCCAGCCCATAAACGAGTTGAAAAAGTGAGAAACTAGTCATAGTCTTAACAGGCATTCGGTAGTCCCATAGTGCAGAGTACAACATCAAATGCCAATTTGACCTATCTGAATTGATCATTTTCTATAAAATAGTCTTAAGGGATTTATTCACAGCTTCCACCTGACCATTCTCTTATGGGTAGTAGGGTGACGAATGTTCTTGCCTCAACCCAATATTTGATGTTAACTTGGACATCATTATGTTATGAAAGTGGCTGCCATGATCAGTGACAATCTCTCTTGGGATGGTGAACCTTGCTATTATCTGGTTAAACAAAAAGAGAGTTGTTGTCTCACCATCATCTTTAAACATTGGCATAGCTTCGACCCACTTCATGAAGTAGTCTATTGCTACGATGATATAATGGTGCCCCCTTGTAGAAGTAGGGTTGCATGTAGTGTAATCAATCCCCCACTTGGTGAAGGGACCAACTATGATGATGGGAAACATGGGAGTGGGGTGTGCCCTCATCTTCCGAGAGAAGATATGACACTGGTGGCACTTCTTGGTCGATTCAACACATTATTTGATTAATGTCGGCCAAAAGTAACTGGCTTGTAGAATCTTTTTTTTTGTTTCCAACCCAGACAAATGACCGCCACATGTTCCAGTGTGGCAATCATTAAGCATAATTTCTTCTTCTTCATGGGTGAGACATTGACGAAGGATGCAATCTACACCTCGATGATACAGAGTGTCCTCGAGTATGACATAGTTTTTGGCTTGATGACATATATGACGATGCTCATCACGAGAAGCAGAGGTGGGGAACTTCAAAGTCTAGAGATAAACTAGTATATCTCCATACCAGGGGTCCAAAGACGTGATCAAAAACATGTATCCTTTGATAGGCTACTCCTCTGGTATAACATCACCTGATTTGATTGAAAGTTCCAAGATGAGTTCCGCAAAGACCAATGACTTTTTGGACTTCACCAAAACAAAATCCAAGTCAAATTCCTAGAGGATAACTATCCATCTACTGATCTTTCTGCCGTTCACACGTTGTGTCAACACATATTAAAACATATTCACAACGACAATGACGGTGGTCTTGCGGAACAAGATGTAATGACAGAACCGATGGACAACATGAACTATTGCCAACACAAGTTTTTCAATGTGGGAATAATTGCATTCCGGTCAAACCAGGCCTTGGCTCAGGTAATAAATCACATATTCTGAAAGAAAATCATCTTCTTGAACCAAGACCATCCTGATGGTTGACTCTGCAGTGGCCAAGTACAATAAGAAATATTTATTATAATTGGGTGGCCACAGCAGAGGGGTAGAAGTGAGCGAGTGTTTCAACACTTTGAAAGAGTGTTGAACGACTTCATCCCAATGAAAAGGAACATCCTTCTTTAGTAAACATATAAAACCCATTATGATATCGGCACAGTTTGCGATGAAATGCCATAAGAAGTTCATTTTTCACTGTAAACTCTGAAGCTGAGGGATTGTGCAAGGGGAAGGAAACTGAACTATCACCTCAAACTTTAGAGGATTGACCATGATCTCTATTTTCGAAACTATGAAACCAAGCAGACGACCTGATGTGACACAAAAATTGCATTTGTTTGGATTCAAGAGGATCCAGTAGTAGCGACATTGCTCAAAGATAAGTCAGAGGTGTGCAGGATTATCAGCTCTCTTGTGATATCATAACACTAAATCATCGAGATAAGCCTCGACTATGTGTTTGAGATCATGGAAAGAAAAAGACATGGCCCGCTAAAACGTAGCTCTAGCATTTTTCAGACCAAAAGGCATCTTCTGATAAGAAAATTTACCCCACAGACAGATGAAAGGGGTTTTGTGTTGGTCTTCGGGCTTGATCTGTATTTGATTGTATCACGAAAAACCATCCATGAAAGAAAAGGCTTCRCAACCTACGCATTCATCAATTATCTGGTCAATAAATGGTGTGGGGAAATTATCCTTTGGACAAGCCTTGTTCAAATCATGGAAGTCCATACATACATGAATYGTACCCTATTTTTTGTTGACTAGAACGAGATTTGACACCCATTGAGTCAATTGGATGGGGTRGATGAAACTAGCTTGGAGTAGTTTCTSTACTTCAGCCTTAATAGTTGTTTCTCTCCTAGGATTGATTGGATGAAKMTTTTGTCGAACCAGATTAGCATCAAGATATTTCATGATTTCATGTTTGCCAATTCTTGGATCTATGCCTGGAATTTCCTCGTAAGACCAGGAAAACACGTCGCAAAATTATTTAAATAAAACTGTGTAGATTTGAATCTCCTCRGGGGAGCAGTCTGCTCCGACGAAGATATTATCCATGATGCCAAGGGTTCTAGAGATATCAATAGGTGTCATTTGAGCAATGGTTTCCATATTTCCTTCAGCGTAAACAGTGTGTGTAGCCAAGGGATTGATAGGAAAAKCCTTATCTCTAGTCATAGTCAGAGTGAATTCACYTGCTTCAATTCTTATTAACTCTAGGAGGAAGTAAGATCTGTGATGAAGATCATCCTAGGGTCTGTCCGGAATATTCATTGCCTCAATAATCRCCTCATATGAGGGCAAGACTAAGTCTAAAGATTCAATATCGATGAGGGAACCTTGAGCCCAAGTAGGCTTGAGAACCGGATCTAACTCCTGTGCGGGAGTCGGATCAGGGTCGGTGAAAGTATGCTAAACTATAGAGTACACAACTTTTGTCACAGACAAAGGCATGGCCATGCCATGGTGCCATGTCCCTTCCATTGTGGCTGATGGGGAAGGAAGAGTCCATGGATCATTAAAGTAAGTTGTGCGAAACAACGAGATTTGAAATATTTTGGCCCTAGGCTGGTCGGAGACATCCAACATGTAATGGACATTGACGGTCGGAGGTGGGTAATTGAAGGTACCCATCAAAGGTGGGCACAAACCAACCCCTACGTTGACGATGTCGTGTTGAGGGTTATCAATCATCGGGACCGTGGATACCCCCGATGAAGGGTCAAGACAGGAGAAGGATAAATGATCAATGGAAACGATTTGGCCCTCGTGTGGAAACAACAAGACCCGAAAAACTATCACAACCACTACTTTCATAGCATAGGTCCAACTCCTTCCTAACAAGATATTGTAATCAAGAGAGAGATCGACCACTTCAACCTCGATGCACACAGTCTTCCCCCCTAACTGCACGGGGAAGGAGGGGATGATTTCATGAGGTCGGAATGAACGACCATCAAAAGTGGTAAGAAGAGTAGGTGATGGGGAAAAAATGGGTTGGCCAATGGCCTTCCAACATGCCAAAGACATCACTTATGTCGAGGCACCCTCATCAACCACCATGTGGAAAATGTTCCAAGTAAATTTTTTTGTGGTGTAAGCCACTACTATCTGAAATGCTACGTGGTAAGAAAGACAAGGTTTTAAGTCGGTTGTATCAAGCATGATCGTTCCCGGATTACAAGTCTCGATAGATCCTAAGGTAGCTAACAGAGCCTTTCTTTGGGAAGGGAAACTCTGGAGGACTTCCAAAGCCGACATTGCATAAGGGGTTTGTGACAAATCCTCCACCATAGAGTAGTTCTGGGTGGCCCTTGCGTTTCGTTTGTTGGAATCTTTCTTGAACACACCTTTTGGGATGCGTGTCATTGTTTCTCCCAATGTCTTCTCAATATGGAGAGGAAGAGATGGGTTTTCAGCTTCTTTACCCTTCTGAGAGGTGTTTGTCATTCTGTAGTCGTGTGTCCTAGTTGTCATGTCAACACTACCTTTCATCATGTACACATTCATGGATGAAGGATTACTTGTAGATGGAGGGGGTCCTTGACTGCCCCCTTCTGCACTCAAAGAGGCTTGAGTCAAATTTTTCCCATGTGGAAATGGATTCGTTAACATGGCAGGATACTTCTATGCCAATAACTTGTGTGCCTCCGCAAGACGAGGGCACTGGTGAGTTGGGTGGACTTTCATGCAAGGGTTACACAGATACTTCGACTTCTTCTTTTCAGTGTTTCCCCCGCTAGAATTATCGGTAGGTTTCTTATCCCCCTTACCCTTGTTTTGTTGTTTCTTCTTTTCTTCAAGCTATTGGGTGGCCTTCGAGTTTGTCAATTTCACACTGTGTACTTTTGGGTAGGGGGAACAATCAAAACAGTGGTTTGGCTGGCTGTTGTCTGATGTATCGACAGTTGTTGCAATTGATTTGACAGTTGATCAAGGGGCTTTGTTTGCGCTGAACCAACAATACCATCGAAATGTGGTCCAGACCTCTATCTGGTCTTGTCAAGTATCGACCTTGGTGCATCTAGAAAAACTTTGTAAAGTAAACCAGACTGAGAGTAAATCAGTTCTAGTTGTTGGGCTCTCATTATCGCATATTCCTCTGAAAACACCCCCGACGTTGCGAAATCTTTAGATAACTGGGGTACCAAATACTTAAGGAACCACTCAAGCAGGAATGTTGGTGGGACTAACACTTTTATTAAAATCTTTCAGCATCTCCATTATTGGATGTGATCTGAGATATGGTCTGTTTTTTTCTGCTCAAAGTTGATCGGCAATTTGGTGTCGACGTCGTATCTCATAGGTAATTGGAAATGGTTTAAGAAATCCATTGTCGTCAAAGTAAGAGTATCTTGAGCATTCAAGCTTGATGTACCATTTCAAAGCACTCCCGATGAGAGTGTGTTGAAACAAACGCCATTGGATGGAGTCGTCTCTCAATGAGTTGGACGAGCACCATAGATGGAAGGTAGTCACATGATCACCTAGATCTTCTTTAGGCTTGGCCTCGAACTTTGGGATGTCTGAAGGAAAATTGGTCAGCATAGGAGGCCAACATGGATCATGACAGATGGGGTCGTTTAATAAACTTGTCAATTCTGGAAAGTGTAGAGTTGCCAGAAACGATAATTTGGGTTGTTGATTATAACCAGGAAAACGAGATCCTAGAGTTTGGCTGGCACCAGGTTGCCAGGAAAAGTTAGGTTGTTGGATAGGGTTTTGGTAATAACCATGGTTGTGACCAACGTACGAATTCTGTGCTTGTTGAGATGTCATCGACTCACTCCCATAATAGGACGTAAAGGGCTAGGCTTGTGTCCAATTCCAAGGATTTTGGGAAGGGTTTCCCTCTGTCGATCCGATGGGAATAGGTGTTGAGCCTTGCCTAAGATTCCATTGACTATGGAAGGGGTTTCTCCCCGTCGGCATCCATGACAAGGGAACTGACCCCTACCACAGATTCCAAGGTCCTTGTGAGGAAGGAATTTCTAATTTTTCCCCCTGTGAAGGAATAATACCCTATACAGGATTTTGTTGTCCATAACCAGGGTTTCCCTCGACCGAGACGAAATATGACGAGAAAGTGTTGTTACCAAATGCGTCAAAAAAAGAGAATGGTGTCAAACAAACCAACATGTTATAAGAAGGAATTCCTTGACTCCCTACTCCAAACAAACTATAGTTTATGTTCGGCCTGATGGAATGATGGTGAGCACCACCGAGCGAAGGGGACAAAGGAGGTATATGACCCCCTCCATAAGGGAAAGCATTATGGGGAGATGAGGTTCCCCCCATATATCCTTGTAGAGGAGCGTTGGAACTCCCTACCCCGATACCTAAAGTCTGCAAAGTGGAGTAGGAAAGTACAGTGCTCATATCGAAGCTAGGAATCCCGTATGAGAATGGATGACCTGTCACACTCTGAATGAAAGGAGCAGTGATGGCCACCATAGATGAAATAAGAACATTTCCTGAGGTAGAGGCAGTCAAGACCATAGTGGCCTGGATCGACAACGGTTGGTTAGGAGGCGGAACACCCCCTGTAGTGACACCCATAGAGAAAATATGAGTATTCCCTAAAGAACTAGCAGCATTTGTTTTCATCGCTGCTTGTGACACTGTCTGACGCTCATAAGGTCGAACCTATATGGCGATGGGTACCGATAGATCAATGATTAGAGGTTTATACAGACCAAGAGCTTCCACTTTGAGGTCAGAAATGATTGGCTCCTCCGAAATCAAGTGTTCTCCTCTCGGAGATGATTCGGGCATAGTTTCCTATAACCCGGTCACCTCAAAAGACCCTTGTTGGTCTAGTTTTTTCCTTAGTGGTGGTGGGGGTGGCTCGAGATCAACTGGCGACAAGCCCAAAATCCTTCGCGATCGGAGGAGATCCTAATCCTCCACTGTGTGAGAATATCAATGACACACTAGGGATTTCTATAATTGTTTTTGAAAAACTAGCACACACTAGAAAAAGTTCCTATGAGATAAGACAAGAAGATCACCAGCTAGTTGGAAGAACAGTTACAACAGCCAACACTAGATAAACTTACCGGTGCAAGTGGAACTCAAATATGGAATAACCCTATGGATATACTCTGCAAAGCGTGGCCCAATGTATGCCCTAGGTACTATGGTATACCCCCGCAGTCATCTGTGTAAGTCACTAAGATAAAGGCAACTAGGTTTCCAGTGCGCGAACAGTCACCAGGCGGGTACAGTCAATAGTCGGGTGGACCGCAATGAGCAGGGTATCAAGCCCAAAACCTATCAAGGGTATCGAAAGCAAGTGTTTCGGAAGACGATTGAGGACATCGAATGGATTAGAGACCCACGAAGCTCCATGGAAAATACGATCAACGAAATCCCAAGATAAGCCCTCTATATGCATTCCCCACTACGCTTGGTACAGCTTTGGAGGGTTTATCTCTGCTACCTTTCCGCACGCAACCTCGTTTTTAGCCCCTGTGTTAGAGTGGGGTCCCAGATAAATTTCATAGTTATTGGAATTTCAAGCACTCCCTAGCACATACTCTTATGTTTGGTTTTGTAGCCTTGAAGAGTTTCCTCTCCGATCCTAAATCAAGGCTCTAGCCTAGTCTGCATTGATGGACCCTACAAACACAAAGTCTAATAGCTTTTAAGTAAGAGTTAATTTTAGTGGTTGTCTTAATTCAAAAGGAACAAAAGTGAAACCAGTGATGTTCTTTAAGAGACAAAAGAGAAGAGCATAAGATGATACTGGAAACACAAGTACTTCTTTCTTCACAAATAAAGATTTGCCAATTTAAACTCTTTAACCAAACTTTTCGAAACTAATTTTCTTAGATCTTTTAAAAGAAAAACTTAAAAAAATATTTCGCTCGACTACGACCTACTTAATGTCTTAAGCATTCACGTAAATAACTTAAGAAAACTTTATTTTTCTTTGGTAAATGAAACAACTCGCTTAAACTACTTTACCAAACAAAGAAATGAAAGATTTTTTTTTTATTGTTTTATGCTTCAAAACAAGAAATTTGAAAATGAATTATTTTCTTTTCTTCTAAAGAAAAAAATGGAAAAATGACGACAAGACAGGACCAAGAAATGAATTCAGGCCCAAACGCAGATCACAGGTATTCATTGACAATACCAAATAGACAGATCAAAGAAAACTCACAAACTTGTCTAAAAACCCTATCAAAGAAAACACAAGAAATATTTTGATGAAAACAAAGCTATGTTGAAGTCAAACCTAACCTATAGACTGCTATAACAGAGACCAGGAATAGATCAAGAAAACCCCTGATAAGTGTGACTCCTGACATGGAAGAGGATGACTACCTCTTCTTTAAAACAAATTCTCAACATGCACGCTACTGACACTTCAACAACCAGTGTATGTACACGGGCTGCCCAAGGGCAAGGCTCATATGCACATGTTCAGGCCCACTGCAGGCTACGTACACCTCTGTAACTTCTCAAGAAAATGAAAACCAATAGTCCAGCACAGGTAGGGAGTACTGGTATGGAAGACAAAAATCCCTTAAAGACACAGAAGCTTACAAAAACTCAGAAAATAATGAATAAACTGATTCAAAGCACCCAAAAAGAGATATCCCCAAATACCCTAGAGGCATCCCCAATACGGTCACCAATTCTGGTATAGTGGGAAAACCCCTCTACGGACTACAACAGGGTTCTAAAATGTAGGAAGAGCTAACCATCTAAAGTCTCCTACTTTTTATCAACTATCTCGACATTACACCACAATCATAGGTAAAAGACAAGGTATAGGGATCCGATAGGCATACTTAAAGTCCGTGTCTAGTGTCAATCCCTTTTTGCTTAGTTGTTTCCTAACTGCAAGTCTCCTCCCAAGGTTGACCTGCATTCACCAAAAGACAAAAAAGAAACTACAAGCATGCATTCTACATATGGATTAGTGGGTTATACATCATAAACAAGAAATGTAAACAAATCATATAAGTTTAAGACGTCATTTGATGGGATGGAAAAAGTACTTCTTTATATTAATCTCACAAAAATCACTTACAATATGAGACCAACACTGCTCCTCAAACTCAGTCCTGGGCTCCTCTTGACAATACACCAACTGATTCCACGTCTCCTTCTCCTCTTCAGTTCTCTCTGGGGGAATGGCAAGGGCTTTCAATGGAGAAAAAGGGAATTCTGGCTCAAACTCACAATGTGGTTGCTGAATATTGGGGCAAAATGGGAATACATAAATGGGCAGATTTTCTATGCTCTCATGCCTCTCCTTGACATCAGACCCCAACCCCTTCTTTTGTAGGCCAGAAGAGATATTAACGGTTGGGGTGACTGGCTATGGGCAATCAAACGGTTAAGTAACGACCCAAAAACTAGTATCCTATGCAATTTTGATTATTTGCGATATTCTATGAGTGTACGTGGGTTGTAGTGGGTCAGCAAGCGTGTGTACACGGGTAGTAGTGGAGCAAGGCGCATACACCTTCAAAACAATGATTTTTAAAAGAGCTTGTTCAGTGATGGCTTGGAAAATATAGCAAGTTAGATGGACTCATGCCATGTATGTATGTCTGGTGCAATTTAGGGTTATCGTAGATGCCCCCTAATGTGTGAGGTAAGAAGAGAATCTGATGGCCGAAATACATTAAAAATATTCACTGATGTACAAAGCGAGTGAGCCCAGGAACCAAAGTTTAGGAGGTACCATCTGTAAAAAATAACAATTTGTCTCATCAAGGTAGGCATACCCATGCTCAGGATGAAATAAAATCATGGCTGCCAATCAAATACACTAGAGATCCATGTCATATAACTATATAAAGTGTAGCCACGAGCAGTACACAGTGGATCTACATATCAAAATCAAAATATATACATGTATAGTATCCATCTTCAAGAAGCCAATGACGCCTGATGGCTAGAGATGAGGTCTTCAGAGCTCAAGCAACAACTTCAAAATCTTCAAAACTTGGGTAGGAGTGTAATATCAATGTATAAATGTACTACCTAGAGGTCTTCGATGGCTCGTTGGGAAAAGATAAGAGGATATTGATGATCAGTGCAGAGAACTTCATTGATTTTGAAAAAGGACTTGATTGGTCTTTCAGGGTGGCCAGGCATGAGGACAAGAGACAAACTGCAGAAGGGCCAACTCAAGTTTAATAAGACTTCCTTTGAATGAAATCATGATAAACGATGAGACTCAGGCAGCATGGCAGTGACATAAGTTCACGATGCAGGAGGAATTGCGAACTCTCCATATGTTTGGAAGGGTAACCAAATAGATGACACAACTCTATGTAGCGAGAACAACTTCCTAAGGTCATATTGAATCCTAGGGCTTGATGAACAAATGAAAGGATGTGCTTTGTCCAAGGGAAACTCATTATGTTGTCAACAGAAAGAAAATACTTTTCCCTTCCTCTTTTTGAGGTATATTTGATTTTTTTTGTCTTTTTTCAATAATTGTGGAAAGTTTGAAAAATAATAAAAGAATGCTACTTTATAAAGGACGAACGAGTGTCACAGACATATTAATTCCAAGCGTAAGGAACACATTGATGCTCAGAGCAAGGGGACATTTGCAGGAAAAGGACACTCAGGAAAAATCCTCCATGGGTCAAGGTGTCAAGATGCAGAGGCAAAGTGCTACAAGGCTTGCATATAAGGCATGCTTCAGATGGTTCAGTTGAGAGAAACATGGATTTGTCATTAGACCAAAGATGTGGGAATGAAAATGTGATTAATAAGACACAATGATAATGTCCTTCAATGTAATTTTAACGAGCCTAGAGAAGGTAAGCTTGGTGGTTTTTCATTTTTAGAGAGTCTGAAAAAACGTAAAAGGAGACTCCATTGGGGTACCTTTTTTTAAGGTAGTCTATTCGGTTCAAAAAAGGGGTAAAATAGCACCGAACAGACGTCTATTCAAAATCATTTTAATGAGTGTGACAAAGACAATATCACTCGTCAATCTTTTCATATTTAAGGAGTCTGAAAATAGCTTAACTATGGACTCCGTAAGGGATGTTCTTCTAGACCAATTTAACAAGTGTGAAGAAACAAGGTCACTTGGCCATAATTTCAATTTTAGGGAGTCTGAAAAGAGATTAACTATGGACTCCGTGGGGGTTCCTTTTTCGTAAATTTAGTCCTGCGGGCCCGAAAAAGGGTTAAATTTATCCCTGAGGATACTCTTCTAGAGAACCGAGGCTCCTAGAGTATACCTTTGTTCGTTCTTTTGACCATTCGGACTGAAAAAGGGGTAAACTACCATCGGATAGATGTGCCTTCAAATTTCAGTTTAGCGAGCGTGAAGGGAAACAAGATCGTTCTGCAATCTTTTCATGTTTAGAGGGCCTGAAAAGGTATTAAAAGAAGACCCGTTGTGTTTTGGGAGTCCCGAGGGTGATTTCAAGAATGATAATGAATCATGCAAATGAGGCTCAAACTCTTAATCAGGAAAACCTACTAAGGACTCCCGAGCCTATAGTCATTAGTGACGGCATGGAAACCAAAACGCAACCAGGATCTACCTAGGGCATCCATGTGAAGGTAGGATCTACCACTAAATTACGACACTTCTAAAAAAGGAGTGAGGGTTCCCTGTCACAATTCAGTGGGATCGATCCTATGGAAAAGAACAAAAGGCAACGAGGTTCCACAAGTGTAGGTGGAATCCTATCTTATATGCACAAAGTTGGAAAAACAAATTTTTACCAAAAGACCTTTAAAACTGACCCAAATCTTGAAAAAATTTCCTAAATACCCAAAGTAACACTTATCATAACATCCCCTAAGAAACTCAAGAACCATAGTAAACGATTTTCAAGCTAGAAAAAATGACAAAAAGGGTCCAAAAAATGACAAAAAGGGGCCAAAAAGTCTATAAATAGAAAGTTGGCAGCTCATTATCACCATTGTAAATTGAAAACTGACCAAAAGTCATAAAATACCCCTTTGCCAAAATAGTTGATTCTGGGAGCTTCAGTGGATGAAACGAACTTCCATTTGGTCCAAGTAAGTACAAACTAACCTCTCTTTCATTTCCTTCTTCCTTTTTTGCATTTTGTTTTTAGGGGGGGCGTTGACCTTTAAAGAGGTCAGCCTTGCGTGTATGCGGGATGTCCAAGCACATCCTGCATATACACTGATCCAGGTGGATATCTATGGCCACCCACCTTTTCCAGCTGGCTTAAAACAACTTTCTCGCAATTTTGATAATTTACTATTTTTAGCAGTTTTTCGAGTCCTAAACTTCTAGAGTCGTTTTGAGGTCCTAAACGATGTTCTTTGGGGTATGTTGTAATCACAAATGTTCATCATGAAATTTTGTGCAAATGTTGTGGTCCTCGGATAGATCTTTCCAACGGGCTATCATATGCCTAAAACATAGATCGTATGCAAAAGTTATGACCCCGGGAAGTTGATATACTAAGTTACCCAAACAGGGCCCACATGACTTTTGGCGCTTCATCTCCTAGGGTTATGTTTTTGGATGTTTAGGGTTTTTGAAACTCCTGTTTATTGTAAAAAGGCCTTGAGAGCCTCATTTTAATCATCTTCTTGCGAATGAGCGCAGTCGTCACATTTCTTCTCAGAGATAAGCTGCCACCATTCCAACAAGCTTGTTTTCCGCTGCATTTTACAGTTTCAGCTTATTTCCTTATTGAATAGAAAACCAATTTTACTATATCTCTATTATTCTCTGTTATGCATTTGGTAATAATCTGTAGTCATTTTGTTCTGCTCATAAAATCCAGATCAGTGGTATCAGAGCGGTCTGCTCCTTGTCTTCTTAATGCATGTCCCCAACGAGATCGGAGTACAAAGAGTTAGGTCTCGAGCTTGTTTCTCTTGAGGAAAAAATCTCTTGCACACCCAAACAACCTCTCATGGAAGGAGAAAAGAAAGATGAAAAGACAGAAGATCCTTTCAAACTGTTGATTGAGGAAGCCCTCACGCAATAGAGGAATGAGATGATGGATAATTTCACACAAATCCTTTGGCGACTACCAACAGGTGACGCATCTTCTTCGAGCGGAGACACCGCCCCCTTCAAGGTAAAATAAACTTCAATATTCCTATATTTGAAGGTCAAATAGATGCAGATGCTGTAAACAAGTTCTTGAATCTACTAGAAGGTTATTTTTTTGTCCATAACTTTTCGAATAGAGAAAAGATTACTTTTGCGCTCCTCAAAGTCGTTCCCCATGTCAAAGATTGGTGGGAAACTTTTTGTGAGAAAAAGGAAAAAGAGGAACCCTCATTATTTACAGTCATAGCCACCTAGGAATCCTTCAGGGATGTTATTAAGGAACAATACTACCTTGTCGGAAGTTATGATGACTTGTATACCCAATGGACCACACTGCAGCAAGAAAGATACCAAGCAATGCCAGATTTCACAAATATCTTCCATACCTTGTGAACCAAGTCGGGTATCAAAGATTCAAAGCGACATCTGGTGCTCAAGTATCGCAGTGCTTTGCATAGATACATCTAGACCGAAATGGAATTTCCGGACATCTCATCCTTGGGCGCGGCCTACCAATATGCCATCAAAATCGAGCAGAAGCTCAAACAAAAGACGTGACAATTTGGGACAGGGAACCCCTCACAACAAAAGCCAAGAAAGGGCAGTCCCAACCCACAGAAAAAAGGAAAGGGAAAAGATGGACAGTATTAGGACAACCAGTCCAAGCCACAAGCAAAGAAGGACACCGGAAAGACAAAAAAAGATACCAAGAAGTGGTGTGACTTCCACAAGAGCCCTTGGCATAACACTGCTGACGACCGCTCAAAGTAGACGTTGGTGGCCGAAGTGAAATCCTCTGAATAAGATGTGGGTTCTGACTCTGAGTCAAAAAAAGAAAGGGGAATATGGATCATTGACATGGAACCCAGTGCCATCGTTGCTACCACCAAGCTCTAGCATGGTGAACCAAATGAGACAAAAGAAAGAGAGCACCTCTTCCATTCACAGATGTGGGTAAAAGGCACCCTGTTGCACTTCATCGTTGATAGTGGTAGCTAGAAGAACCTCATCTCAGCAAAGGTCATCAAGCGACTGGCCCTGTCGACAACGCCACACCCATAACCCGACACCATTAGATGGCTTCGCCAAGGAAGCAATCTTTGCGTTAGCCAACAGTGTCGATTGTCGTACGACATCAAGCCCTTCAAAGATGAGGTATTGTGTGATGTTGCTCCTCTCGAAGTTTTTGATGTTCTTTTGGGCCAACCTTATTTATGGAAACATCATGTTGTATATGATTCTAGGCCTCGTAGAGTTATTATTACTTTGAATAGGAAATTGTATAGGATACCCGAGGTGGTCCCACCTAGTGTTATTTCCTTGATCTCTGCTAAGCAATGTAGGAAGGTCATCTCTCAGATGGGGAAGTTTTTCTTCTTCATGATTCACTCTCAGAATGAGAGAAAAATCACGGCCACATCCAGGGTATCTGCAACCAACCTCTCCACACAACAGAATCAAGTAGATAAGGTCGTGGAAGAATACTCATATATCTTCTCCTCACCTATCAGGGTACCTCTGCACTGCTAGGTCAAGCACCCCATCGATCTGACCCCTGCCGCACCGCTTCCCAATGGGCCAGTCTATCATCACTCTCTATTAGAGAATGAGGAGATCAAGCAACAGATCCAAGAATTTCTCCATAAGGGGCACATCCATCCTATCTCATCACCTTGCGAGAGCCCAATCGTGTTGGTACAGAAGAAAGATGGAACTTGGTGAATTTGCATTGATTATCGGGCTCTGAATAAAATCACAGTCAGAAACCGATACCCGATTCCCTAAATTGACGACCTCATTAGTCAACTCATGGGGGCCAAATAATTCATTAAGATTGATCTAAAGTCTGGCTACCACCAGGTCCCGATAGAAAAGACTGATGTATGCAAGACTACCTTCAAGTCAAAGGAAGGCCTTTTTGAATGGTTGGTCATGCCCTTTGGTCTGAAAAATGTTCCATCCACTTTCATGAGGATGATGGACAATATCCTGTGACCATTCACTAACACTTTTGTAGTGGTGTATCTAGATGACATTCTCTTTTACAGCAAGACTTGGTTCGAACACTTGCAGCATATTCAACAGGTTTTGCAAACCCTACGGCAGAACAAGCTATACGCCAACTTGGAAAAATGCTCCTTCGGCATGGACAAGGTCCATTACCTAGGCTACATCATTGATCAACATGGCATACATGTGGATCCAGCCAAGATCCAAGTCATCCGTGATTGGCCAGCCCCAACCACACTCACTGAGCTTTGGAGCTTATTGGGCCTTGCCAATTTCTACCACAGGTTTGTGTTGGGATTCTCCCATATTGCATGGGCTCTCAGACAAATAACCAGGGGTGGTGGTAAGGCGAAATTTGCATGGGGCCGGCCCCAAAAACAAGCGTTCGATGATTTGAAGCAGTGCTTGTGCTCAGCCCCAGCACTTTCACTACCAGACCTGTAACAGCCCTTTGATATTGAGACTTATGCTTCAGACTATGTTGTGGGTGTTTTTCTCACACAGCATGGCCACCCCGTGGCCTATCATAGTGTGACACTATCAGATGTTGTCTGCAATTACCCTACTTACGACAAAGAAATGTACTCCATTTTACAATCCTACCGCCAGTGGAGACATTAAATTCTTGGGAGGGAGACAGTCATCCACACTAATCATAAGCCACTGCAGTTCACACAGACACAAGGAAAATTGCAGAATGGCCACCATCAAAAGTGGTCCACATACTTGCAGCAATTCCACCTCAACATCAAGTATAAAACAGGAAGCACCAACCACGTCGTTGATTGTCTCAGTAGACCAATAGTCACAACACTCACCACAATACTAGACTCCTGTGGCCATGAGACCTTTGGATGGCCCCAACTCTATGAGACAGACCCAGACTTCTCCACCACCTACCAAATGTTGGGTGCAAAGGTAGTTGTCGATAATTTCCATCTTTAGGATGGGTTGTTGTGTCGACTAGGCCATATATGTGTTCCATCAAGTGAGAGAGCGAAGATGATTTGGGAATGCCACTACAGTCATGTGGCAGGACACTTCAGCGTTGAAAATATAGTGGAAATGCTACAAAAACATTTCTACTTGCCGAAACTTTGACAAGAGGTCAGCAAGTATATCAGGTCTTGCACTGCCTATGCTATTTCTAAACCAACCACTAAGAAACAGGGCATGTACACCCCTCTTCCTACTCCTAATAGGCCATGGGAATCCATCTCAATGGACTACATGTCGGGCCTCCCATCCACCAAGTGGGGAAGTGACTGTGTTTTTGTGGTTGTTGATCACTTTTCCAAGGTGGCGATTCTGGTTTCTTGCAAGAAGAGAATCATAGCAGAAGCCACTGCCAAGCTCTTCTTTGAACAAGTTTGGGTACATTTTGGAATCCCACAAACCATTGTCTCAAATCGGGACAGTCAATTTCTCAGCACATTTTGGTTGAGCCTCTGGTCACTACTGGACACCAAGCTCACCAAATCCACGATGTACCACCCCCAGACAAATGGCCAAACCAAGGTCGTAAATCGAATGATCATGCATATCCTGCGCATGTATAATTCCAAGCACCCTCGCACATGGTATGAGAGTCTTCCCTATGTCTAGCATAACTACAACGGAGCCCTACATATCTCAACTGGCCACAACCCCTTTCAGGTGGGGTTGGGATTCCAACCATTGGGTCCCATAGATGTTTCACTTCCCCTTGCAGTCACCTTGACCGACTCCTCTCCTGCTACATTTTTCTCTTTGAGGTGTTGTACTTACACAAGCTGATCCCACCACATGTATGCCTTTCCTTTCAACTAATAGATGGAAATTCTTCCCTCTACCTGAGAATAATAGTTATGAAATTGGAAGTACTTCCTCATGCCTAGAAACCATGTCTCAAGATATTCATCCTTCTTGTGCTCTCCATCAAAAGTAGGAGGTTTGATCTTATTCATTTATCCTTTCAACTCATCCACCCTAGACCTCCTATTCTTCCTGATAGGGGATGGACTTGAGATACTGTGTGCTTTCCTATGGGAATTCGTTTGGGAGTGGTGGTGATGTCTGCTACCACTGCTTGATATTTGTTTTTCCTCAGGTGTCTTGTGGCTTCCTGATTTGCTGGAGCCACTCTCCTTATCTAAATTCTTCTCAATTATTTCCATGACTTTCATTAAATTCATGTTGAATTATTCATGTTGCTCTTTGTCCTTCATAAGCCTTTCATTATCATCTTTGTGGATCTGGACATATGCCTGCAATTTTTTTATGGTCTCCACTAGATTGACGTCTTCCTCCTTTCTTTCTCCATGTCCATTGGAATTTGTTCCTTCAATTCCTAGGTGGACATTCATTCCTCTAACCTCGTCTTCCTGACTGTAATCCTCTTGTGCATCCTCCATCTTTCTAAACTCTAGGAAGATTTTGTTCTTTTTTGGTAGAAAAAAACTATGCAAAAGTGTGAAACCAACATAACTCTTGTCAAGCTAACTGTCTGAACAAAACCATGCAAATGTGTACAATTATGGTTTATAAATGATCATAATTACTTATATTGATTTTATGAGAAAGTTTACTATCCATATACAATTTATGGGTAAACAATTGTCCTCTAGTACTATTCTATACCTATCCAACGACTACTCCCTTCTTCAATTCTAAGTTTTGAGCAGGATGCTATGACTATTTGAGCAATGGCACTTCCAAGAAGGTGATCTATGTTCAACTGTTCTTAATTCTCAGAGCCAAATTGGCTCGTGTATCCATGCTAGATCCTCTCTTCAACTTAACAACCTTTTCCTTACTTCTTTTGATGTAGGTTTGTTCAATCATGGACCTCATGATCTCCTTCTCTAAACCTTTTTCTCATTCTTAAAACAAAATTTTGGGCAGTACCCCCCCTTTTGTTTTCAGCCCCGAGCACATGTGACCACAACTGTGACCCGATGTGATCAAATAGGTGCTTATCCAGAGCCTTGAGAGCTTCGGAGCTCTAGAACTTAGGCTTTAGAAGCTCTTGTTACTTTATGTCTCCCTTCTCCCGAATGTCGAACCATCGAACCCTTGCACAATACATATTCAAAGCTTCAAGGCTCCACTGCTTCATGCAAATTACACCTTGTTTTTCCCCAAACGCTCGAATTAATGAACTCTCGGATTCTCATCAGCATCCACTTACCAGTGTGCCACCTAGAAGAGTTACAGAGTGTACACGTGGCAACGTCTAGTGTCTACATGTTACCCTTGGTGACATAATCCCTCCACATCACATCAAAACTTCAGGCTCTGCTGGATTCTCATTTGACACATCACAAAACCCTCAGATCGTCGAAATCCCAAATTGCAGAAACCCTGGGTCCACTTAGCTATGTTGTCATCAATCCCTATGGTGACACATGGTTCCATTTTCGAATGTCACATGTTGGATTTTTATTGGTTCTAAGAGCCTGCGAAAAAGTACAAATCTCGATGATATATGGCATGCCTAGAGGAGGTCCACGTCACCTCCCCATGACTTCATCAAGCCTCATCACTTCGAAACTTTGATACTTCATAACTTCGGAGGTCTGGAATTACTTCTAACAATTTCCCCCGAATGTCAAACTCCCGAACTGTTTAACCTTTCGGGGCCCCACTGTCGAGTGACACGTGTCAGGTTCCAATCAGTTTTAAGGGCTTGTCAAAAGTATGGAAATGAGTGACACATGGTAGACCTAGGTAGGTCCATGTCACCCTAGGTGACATCATATTGCCATATCATACCCAACGCTATGGGAATCCGGGGTCTCTTCCTCCCATGCAACCACAAACCAATTCTTTCAGAGTGCCGAAACTCCGAACCTTCTTAATATTTGGACACGTATCCTTTGGAATAGATGGTCCAGATTGGTTCCAGACTTCATGACTTTGGCAGTCTTCTCTACTTATAGTTTTAAAATGACCAGAGGGGCGAAGTCTAAAGGACTTCGGTGCTTATCCTCCACGCATCTTCTTCGGATCCAACAGATGCAAGGGATCTGTCTCCTTTCGAATAGATCCAATAGCCCAACTTTAAATCTGTGGCCCAATACCACATATGTCATGGTTTATCAAACCACTATACATCCTGAGCTTTTGAACACAACCAATGTGTTCCCTCAACACCCTCCTGGCATCCTGAATGCTCGGAGAATGAATTTTTTCCATTTCAACAATAGTTCCCTCTAAATCCCTTGATTCAATAACCACTTATTTGGCCCATCCAGGCTCAGTGTTGAAACCTTTGGCTCTGATACCATTTTGTAACGTCCCTCGTCCACCCTTGCCGGGGACAATGCCACTGATCCAAAACCATACTACTCGGATACCATTTTGTAACGTCCCTCGACCACCCTCGTCAGGGACAACGCCACTTCTCCAAAACCATACTACTCTGATACCATTTTGTAAAATCCCCTGACCACCCACAAGATAGACCACACTACCTCAGAAACACACGGTCTCAAGCTCTATTATAGATAATTAAAACTATCCATGCCCAGACATAAACCTATTGGGCTATGGCAGACATAGCTCTTTGTGGAATAAATCACATATAAACTTAACATAAATAAACAGAGGTACCATGAAATAATACATGCAGCGAAACACATGATATTATTATAAGAATCATATGCATGCACTAAAATAAATCATTAACCATTAACCACATAAATGATAATTATCTCTTGATTGTAGTGCATCGACTGCATCCACAAATTCCATGAACCTCCCATCCTTAGACCCCACTACTCATCACTCTCAGTAGTGGGTCACCCCCGATATGGGACTAGACTCCATCGATCAAGGGATTCCTAGGCTAGGAAAGGACAACATGAAGTTGCACCAGTCTACGGGAAAGAGTTCCTCCAAGGAGCCACTTACACTCATTGCTCACAGAATCTCATTCCCCACATGCCTGTCCCACCTTAGGAGTATACACCTTCACTTTCATACAGTCCATTGGATTCTCCACCTCCCTTCCAGGGCTTCAGCGATAGGATGGACATGAATTCTCAGAGCTTTGTAGTTTCAGCGATAGGATGGACATGAATTCCAGGAGAACTTGCTTCCCCATCAAACTCTCTCACCTAGAGAGAGTTGCTCACAGGCCTGACAAATTTCTTCTTCTACCAAGGGCTTGACAACCCTCCTCTTCAAACTACATGCCTGACAACTTACTTCTTCTATACACCTCCTCAACATACGGGCAAGGGTGATGGAAAAAAAATAAACCGGATGTGGGGCACGATAATGGTAGAATGAAACATAGGAAACCCGCAGGGTACAAGTTCAACAAAGATAGTAGTTCAGGCTTGTTGCAGAGGTTCAAGATGGTTGAGGGTTTAGAATTGGTGTTCATTGGTTTTCCTTCTTTCTCCTCGTTGCGTGCATGAGTGGAAGGAATGGCAAAAAGGATCCCCCAAATAGTCAAAATCCCCACATATATTTGCATGTGCCTGAGATTACACATGGCACTCATGAAGCACGTTCCTCTCCATTTAGAAGTTGTTCCCATTCCCAAAAGGAACTTAGGATAGTTCATATCCTCCTCACAACATTTAGAATAATAATATATATTATTCTCTAATATTTAAACTCTTAATCTTAGCCCCTTTTTCCAGCCTCTCAACCCCCTTCCCTTACCCAGCCTAGTGGAGCCTAGTTCCCCATACTATTTCATCGTTGTCGTTCTACATGAAGTGATGGTTTTATATTAATTATTTGAATATTTACATATACAAAATAGGCTCTTGGCCTTAGCATCCTAGGCTCTCTAGCCCAACTATCACATAAGCTTCCTATCTTATCATTACTTGGCTCACCAGCCTATGAAACATGTTTACAATTCATGATTTAAAAATCAGGGCTCGACCTTGGGGTATTACAAGTCCTCACTCAAAATGGGTATTTCATTAGTTATGAGTCCAAAAATCTTAAAGAGCATGAGAGGAATTATGCCACACATGATTTGGAGCTTCTTTCTATTGTTCACACATTGAATATGTGGAGGCATTATCTAATGGGAAAGAGATTTGAATTAAGAATAGACCACAATGGTCTGAAGTATCTTTTTGATCAGCCAAACTTGAATGCAAGGCAAACAAGATGGCTTGAATTTTTAAGTGAATACGACTTTGACATCAAGCATATCAAGGTAAAAGAAAACAAAGTTGTTGATGCACTTAGTAGATGGGTGCATCTCATGCATGCTACAACTATCAGTATGCATCAGTCTAACTTGAATAGCATAATTTTAGATCTCGTTGTTAGAGGTAAAGGAAAG
>ML777547.1:378691-392095 GCA_009831015.1 Picea engelmannii
TTTTATATATTATGTTCAAGGTGATTTTGGACAAGTTCATTTGGGTGATGATGCACCATGCAAAATTGTTGGAATGGGAAAATAAAACAAAGCTTGAGGCAAAATCCAAGAAGTGTAAATTTATTGGATATGGTGTTAATGATTTTGGTTTTTTCTTATGGGATTATGAAAATAACAAAATAAATAGGATTATAGATGTCATATTCAATGAGAAGGTCATGCACAAAGATCAATTGCAGGGAAATAAACATGAAAAAGAAAAACCAGAATACACAATGCTTGATGAGATCACTGAAAAAGAAATTCCAAAGGTACCAGAAAATCATAATGTACAACAACAGGATCAACAGGTACCTCAAACTCCTGCAAGTGTTTTTAGAAGATCTACTAGGTTAAGTATACCCCCTAAACGATACTCTCCTTCATTGTATTATTTATTGTTGACTGAATCTGGTGAACCAGAATGTTATGAAGAGGCAATGTAGGTAGACACTAAAAAAAAGTGGGAGCAAGGCATGAAAGAGGAAATGGATTCCTTGGTAAATAACCAGACTTTGGATTTGGTTCAGTTTCCTCCAGGAAAAAGAGCATTACAGAATAAGTGGGTTTACAAGTTGAAGGAAGAAGATGGAGGAAAAACGTGGTAGAAGGCTAGAATTTTTGTAAAGGGGTTTGCACAAAAGAAAGGTATAGATTTTGATGAAACATTTTCTCTTGATGTTAAAATGACTTCAATTAAGACTATTTTAAGTCTTGTGGTAGTAGAATATTTTCATCTTGAATAGTTAGATGTAAAAACAACTTTTCTCCATGGGGATTTGGAGGAAGAGATTTATATACAGTAGCCACGGGGGTATGAGGTCAAAGGAAAGGAGAATTTTCTATGCAGGTTGAAGAAGAGCCTGTATGGCCTAAAGAAAGATCCAAGGTTGTGGTATTTGAATTTTGACAGGTTTATGAAAGAAGAAGTTTATAGTATATGTCATTTTGATCATCGTGCTTATTTTAAAAGGCTAGAAAAAGGAAGCTATATTATCTTTCTATTGTATGTAGATGGCATGCTTGTTGCAAGGTCTAATATGCAGTATATAAATGTTCTCAAGAAGAAATTAGCTAATTCATTTGAGATTAAGGACTTGGGTGCTGCAAAGAAAATCATTGGTATGATAATAAGAAGAGATAGGAAAAATCACAAATTGACATTGTCTCAAGGTGAGTACATAAAGAAGGTGTTGGAGAGGTTTAGAATGTAGAATGAAAAACTAGTTAGTACACCTTTGTCCAGACATTTCAAATTAACTAAGGAAATGTGTCCCAAGACACAGGAGGAGATAGAATACATGTCCAGGCTCCCTTATTCATCAACAGTTTGTAGTTTGATGTACGTGATGGTTTTCACAAGACCATATATTTCACACGAAGTGGGAGTTGTGAGCGGGTATATGAACAATCTAGGTAAAGAACATTGGGAGGTAGTAAAGTGGATTCTCAGGTATTTGAGAGGTATTTATAATCATGCATTATATTTTGAAGGTTCATACAATGTTCTACAGGGATATGTTGATCCAGATATGGCAGGTGATAAAGATAGTAGGAGGAGCACCACATGGCATGTTTTTACTGTAGGTGGAACATCAGTAAGTTGGATTTAGAAACTGCAAAAGGTTGTTGCACTTTCAAAAAAATAGGCAGAGTATGTTACTTCTATAAAGACTAGTGTTGGCCCTTGATCATGTATTAAGGAAGAAAGTGAATATTAAGGAAGAAGAAAGACAAAGTATGAAGTGCTCAGAAGGCACACACACCGAGGAAGGGTCGAAGTGGTTAAAGAAGCATAAAAGAAGGAACTAATTAAAGGAAAGCAAGTCGTTGGAAGAGAATATAAAAGCACCAAAGAAGATATATCATGGACAAGTCAGCAAGGGAAAGAAGATACTAATGGGTGCTTTGGAGCACCTCGCGGAGAAGAGGGAAGAACAGGTTGGAAAAATCTTGTAGATCCATGTGGTTGATGCTTTGTTATTTACTATCTGTTATATTGTTATTGCACTGTTATTTTTCCCATTGAAGATAAGAAGATATAACTAACTTCATCGAGTTAAGAATAACACTGTTAAGAATATCTATATTATTCTACGTTGTTGTTTAGGAATCATCTTGCATTTCCTCTAGTTGTAGACACTTATGTCCTGCAACCCCCCTATTGCTACTTCGGGTGAGACTTCATATGCTTTGCAGGTGTTGCCGAAAGGGCTAGTAGTTAGGGTTTGTCGATGCATTGTTAGAGTTGAACCTTGGGTCTACCTCTATGCCAACAAATGGTTCCGTTGTCAGGACCAAGATATTCTTGAGGGAATTTCAAGGTGGTTTCCATCAAAGACAAAGATTCAAAATTGGATAGAAGAACATGAAAGGGGCTTCGCTGAAGCTCAGAATAAGAACCCTAGCATTAGTACAGAATACCGGTTGGAAAGGTACATCTTTACTGACATGCACAATATTTTCTTTGTAGGAGTTCATAAGGAGTTGTACGAGTGGTTAGCCAAACTAGCAGACACTCTGTTTGAAATCAGATCTAGACCACTTGTGGTTTGGAAATTAGCGTTGATCAAGAAAGTCAAGAAAGTTGATAATGTTGTATCAAGGGCAGTGGATCTCTGGTTTGACAACACTATTGGAGGGTACATTACTGAATTTTCTATTGACAGAGTGGAATCATATAGTCAAGCAAAGAGGTATTTCTTCAAGGGACCTAGAGGAAAGTTTCTACACTTTTTGAAGTTTAATATTAAGATGCTATTGCATGAGAAGAATATCTTGAAAATACGATAACTAGTTGGATTTTAAATATAATGTTCAACAATTCAAAAAGAAACAATGACACAGAGGTTGGGCACACATGCAGTGGAATATTGTTAAGAACTATTCCTCTTACGAACCTTTTTAAGCAGAGTTATGGGCCATTAGCACAAGACAAATGATTCTACAGTGGAGAAGAAGAAGAGCTATCAGAGGAAGCGTATTCAAAGTTTGCAAGGGTAGAGGAAGTATATATTGAATAACCTTGCCGAGAAGAACTAGGAACTTCAGATACTGCGCCTACTATCAAAGTAAGTATTACTACTCCTCTTATTGTTTTAGAAGCACTAAGTAACTAGAGTAACTAGAGAAATCAAAGAAATCAGAGTATTGTCACAAGAAATTTAATACAGACTCAGTTGGGAAACCAAGGAAAATCAATGGTAGATGAAATGAGGTTACCTATTTTTAGAGGAGATGGATCTGAGGATCCTAACCAGCACTAGCTCTTATGTGAATTTGTATGGAGCATTAAGCAAGTCACCGACGAAGCTATTAAGAGAGATCAGTTTAGTACTTCATTGAGGGACCATGCATTAAGTTGGTATATGAAGATTTTTAGAGGATTTGTACAACCTAAACCGTTCAATGACATTAAGATTGTGTTGAGCGCAGAGTTCAAGAAGCCTAAGTCAGAGTACAGTGCATTACAGAGTTGAATGAAATCAAGCAGAAGGTGATTGAACTTGTTTGCGAATTTGATCAGAGGTTTAAGACCTTGAAAGTCCATTTAAGTTTTTAGATTCCAGATGAACAACATAAGGAATGGTTCATCGTTTCCCTCCTACCACACAATAGAGTTCCTTTGATGCAACATAAGGTCTCTTCACAGGCTGAAGCATTAGATATTGCCATGAAACTAGAAGCAGCCTTTGTAGGAGAATCCAGTCTAGGTATGAGTTAGATTTTGAATCAATTAACTAGTTTATCTTTACAGGTTGAAGACATCAAGAAAGACAAAGGAAAAGAGAAAAGAGAAGACATATGTTGTATCATATGTAAAGAAGAGGGCCATGACAAAGAGATTTGTCATTTATTTAATGATTACTTCACCTCTGGAGCCCCTAACCCTTTGAAGCATGATACTTTACCATTTTGTGAGGTATGTAGAACTAGACATTGCCCTGGTGAATGTTATTATATGCATAAATATGTCCAGACACCCACCAATATTTATTGTACATTCTATAAATATATGGGGTATGATGAGAAGGACTGTAGGGCTTATGACCTCATGCATGAAAGTTCAAGGGAAGCGTATAGAATTCAAGGAGAATTATATCAAGAAGGGAATGTTGCGCAGTTCAATTCCCCAAGAAGATTAAAATTTAACCCTCGCGGTGGGTTCAGAGGAAGAGGACGAGGAGGAGGCATGGGTCAAGGTCGAGGAAAAATTATTTTCTATAACTGGGCCCAACTAGGTCACTTGGCAAGGGATTTTCAGAACCCCTGTACTACTTGCAACTATTTTTTTTCATTTGACCATGTCATTGAAGACTGTCCAATATTGTTAGCTAGAGTTCAGGAAAGACGAGGTGGAACCCAACAAGTCCAACTAATATCAGTTGGACCTCATGGTGAGGAACCCAGAGTCGTTGTTATTACTAGAGGAGGCACTGTCACGGGAGAAGACAAGGTGACTCTAGGAAATACTACAGATGGATCAAGGATCAAAAGAGCTTCAAAAAAGGCACCATTGTTTGATCCAAGGAAAGAAAAGCATACTTTTGAAGAATCAAGAAGAGAATTTGTAGGTGAATAAGATTCTTCATCTAGGGCACAACCAAAATTAAGGGAATGTGAAGATTCCGACAATAGAGGACTACCCCTATGCCGGGATCAATTTTTATAGAGATCCTCACATGCCTGTACCTCCCGAAGCAGAGTGAGGAGAGATGGGGTAAGTTTTCTTTTCAACATTATTTAATTTTTATGTCTCTTTATATATATCATTTTTGGGTATACCTGAGTATCTGAAACTTACGTATCTATTATGTATAGATGTGGGACCAGTGTGTCCAACAGACTTCTCGAGGACTAGGCGACATCCTCGACCAGAGGCAGGACCAACATGAGTCGTTGGACCAGCAGCAACAACAGGGGGGGCCTCCACCCGTAGAGGCTGAGATAGTATTGAGACGGGTAGAGAAGAACCTTACCACGCTCACTCATACAGTCCCTATGGCGGAGATCGAGGATCTCCCACTGTCGATGCAACCTCATGTAGTTGGGGTGCCACAAACCTGGGACCATCTCTTCCGGCATTTGGCAAACATTGTTTTTCACTACGGCAGGGCCAATAGGCCCCGCTCTTAGCTAGGCTAGACTAACGTGCCAAGAGAAATTTTTGTAAATTTTTTATGGCATAAGCCCCGTGACTCTTACTGGATATATTTTTGAGGCGCTTGTGTCCACCCTTGTACTCTGATATTTTTTGATATATATATGGATATTTTACATCTTTTTATGTCTTATGGATTACAACTATTTTAAAAATGTATTTACATGTGTGTGTGTGTGTGTGTGTGTGCTTTTTCTTACATGTGTGCAATATGCCAATCTAATACATGATTAGATAGAGTATCTATGATTTGATTCAATATCCTAGGAACATGGATATACATAATGTAATCAAAACTTCGTTCTAAGAGATGTACCCTAAGGAACCGTCCATGTAGTGTAGGATTGTAAACGCGGTAAACCCCATTTAACTGAGACACAACTAGTTGAGCGTCTAAGTAGACCTAGAAATGAGAGATACCATGCGACAAAGTGTCATGAAAAAACTCTAAGATTGTGTTGTATTCGACGACATTGTTTGTGGCGTCACCTAAACAGATACCTCCTGAAGATAAAAACTGGCCCTAAGGTGTGAAAATCACCCAAGCTGCGGTAGCAAGCCTCTGAGTGTTTCTTCTAGCGTCGTCCGCAAACCCAACGAACACCTCTGGTTCACTTGACATATGCCACAGTGAAAAATATGACATCAAAAATGACACATCCATCAAACCAAAAAGACAAAAAATAAAAATAAAATGTATAAGACTATACATATATTACAAGAAGTCACCCAAGGCGACCCACCTACAAGTAATACTTCTTGAGGTAGAGCCCATTTCTAGGCTCCGCCAAAGAATTTCCCTCAAAGTCTACCAGATGATAAGCACCCTTCTTTAGAACCTCCTTCATGATGAAAGGTCTGAACCACATGGGTTTGAACTTGCCTACCCCCAAGGGGTCCTTATATTGGTCATAGACTAGGACAAGGTCTCCTTCAGAGAAAACCTGAGGACAGATGGACCAATCATACTGACACTTGATTTTTTGTTTGTGAGCCTTGTTATCGAAGGCTTCATCCTGACACTGCTCATAGAGATTCTCAAGATATAATAAACACTCTTCAAGTGGTGCAGTGTATGGAAATAACTGTATTGCCAACTTTAGAGAGGGGATCTGATACTCTATAGGCAAGACTGTTTCCAGCCCGTAAACGAGTTGAAAAGGTGAGAAACCAGTTGCAGTCTTAACAGGCGTTCAGTAGTCCCATAGTGCAGAGTACAACATCAAATGCCAATTTGACCTGTCCGAATTGATCATTTTCTATAAAATAGTCTTAAGGGATTTATTCACAGCTTCCACCTGACCATTCTCTTGTGGGTAGTAGGGTGACAAATGTTCTTGCCTCAACCCAATATTTGATGTTAACTCGGGAATCATTTTGTTCTGAAAGTGGCTGCCATGATCAGTGACAATCTCTCTCGGGACGGTGAACCTTGCTATTATCTGGTTAAACAAAAAGAGAGTTGTTGTCTCGCCATCATCTTTAAACGTTGGCATAGCTTCGACCCACTTCATGAAGTAGTCTATTGCTACGATGATATAATGGTGCCCCCTTGCAGAAGTAGGGTTGCATGTAGTGTAATCAATCTCCCACTTGGTGAAGGGACCAACTGTGATGATGGGAAACATGGGAGTGGGGTGTGCCCTCATCTTCTGAGAGAAGATATGACACTGGTGGAACTTCTTGGTCGATTCAACACAATATTTGATTAATGTTGGCCAAAAGTAACTGGCTCATAGAATATTTTTTCTTGTTTCCAACCCAGAAAAATGACCGCCACATGTTCCAGTGTGGCAATCATTAAGCACAATTTCTTCTTCTTCATGGGTGAGACACCGACGAAGGATGCAATCTACACCTCGATGATACAGAGTGTCCTCAAGTATGACATAGTTTTTGTCCTGATGACATATACGATGACACTCATCACGAGAAGCAGAGGTGGGGCACTTCAAAGTCTAGATGGCACAATTTGCGATGAAACTCCATAAGAAGTTTGTGTTTCCCTGTAAACTCTGAAGCTGAGGGATTGTGCATGGGGGAGGAAACTGAACTATTGCCTCAACCTTTAGAGGATCGACCATGATGCCTGTTTTCGAAACTATGAAACCAAGCAGACAACCTAATGTGACACAAAAATTGCATTTGTTTGGATTCAAGCGGATCCAGTAGTAGCGACATTGCTTAAAGATAAGTCGGAGGTGTGTGGGATGATCAACTCTCTTGCGATATCATAATGCTAAATCATCGAGATAAGCCTCGACTATGTGTTTGAGATCATGGAAAGAAAAAGACATGGCCCACTGAAACATAGGTCCAACATTTTTCATACCAAAAGGCAACTTCTGATAAGAAAATGTACCCCATGGACAAATGAAAGTGGTTGTGTGTTGGTCTTCGGGCTTGATATGTATTTGATTGTATCGTGAAAAACCATCCATGAAAGAAAAGGCTTCGAAACCTGCGCATTCATCAACTATCTGGTCAATAAATGGTGTGGGGAAATTATCCTTTGGATAGGCCTTGTTCAAATCACGGAAGTCCATACATACGCGAATCGTACCCTATTTTTTGTTGACTAGAACGGGATTTGACACCCATTGAGTCAATTGGACAGGGTAGATGAAACTAGCTTGGAGTAGTTTCTCTACTTAAGCCTTAATAGTTGTTTCTCTCCTAGGATTGATTGGATGAAGCTTCTATCGGAACGGATTAGCATCAAGATATGTCGTTATTTCATGTTCGTCGATTCTTGGATCTATGTTTGGCATTTCCTCATAAGACCAGGAAAACACGTCGCAGAATTATTTAAATAAAATTGTGTAGATTTGAATCTCCTCGAGGGAGCAGTCTGCTCCAACGAAGATATTATCCACGATGCCAAGGTTTCTGGAGATATCAATAGGTATCGTTTGAGCAATGTTTTCCAGATTTCCTTCAATGTAAACAATGTGCATAGCCAAAGGATTGATAGGAAAATCCTTATCTCCAGTCATAGTCAGAGTGAATTCACCTGCTTCAATTCTTCTTAACTCTAGGAGGAAGTAAGATCTGTGATGAAGATCATCCTAGGGCCTATCTGAAATATTCATTTCCTCAATAATCTCCTCATATGAGGGCAAGACTAAGTCTAAATATTTAGTATCGATGAGGGAACTTTGAGCCCAAGTAAGCTCAAGAACTGGATCTAACTCCTGTGTGGGAGTCGGATCAGGGTTGGCGGAAGTATGTTGAACTATAGAGTACACAAATTTTGTCACAGACAAAGGCATGGCCATGCCATGGTGCCTTGTCCCTTCCATTGTGGCTGATGGGGAAGGAAGAGTCCACGGATCATTAAAGTAAGTTGTGCGAAACGACGAGATTTGAAATATTTCAGCCCTAGGCTGGTCGGGGACATCCGACATGTAATGGACATTGATGGTCGGAGGTGGGTAATCGAAGGTACCCATCAATGGTGGGCACAAACCAACCCCTACATTGATGATGTCAGGCTAAGGGTTATCAATCATCGGGACCGTGGATACCCCCAATGAAGGGTCAAGACAAGAGAAGGATAATTGATCAATGGACACGATCTGGCCCTCGTGTGGAAACAACAATACCCAGAAAACTATCACGACCACTACTTTCATATCATAGTTCCAATTCCTTCCTAACAAGATATTGTAATCTAGAGAGAGATCGGCCACTTCAACCTTGACGCACACGATCTTCCCCCCTAAATGCACGGGGAAGGAGGGGATGATTTCATGTGGTCGGAATGAACGACCATCAAAAATGGTAAGAAGAGTAGGTGACAGGGAAAAAATGGGTTGGCCAATGGCCTTCCAACATGCCAAAGACATCATGCATGTCGAGGCACCCTCATCAACCATCGTGTGGAAAATGTTCCAAGTAAAATTTTTTGTGGTGTAAGCCACTACTATCTGAAATGCTACGTGGTAAGAAAGACAAGATTTTAAGTCGATTGTATCAATCATGATGGTTCCCGGATTACAAGTCTCGACAGATCCTAAGGAAGCTAACAGAGCCTTTCTCTGGGAAGGGCAACTCTGGAGGATTTCCAAATCCAACATTGCACAAGGGGTTTGTGACAAATCCTCCACCATAGAGTAGTTCTGGGCGGCCTTGTGTTTCAGTTGTTGGAATCTTTCTTGAACACACCTTTTGGGATGTGTGTCATTGTTCCTCCCAACGTCTTCTCAATATGGAGAGTAAGAGATGGGTTTTCGGCTTCTTTACCCTTCTGAGAGGTGTTTTTCATTCTGTAGTCATGTGCCCTAGTTGTCATGTCAACACTACCTTTCATCATGTACACATTCGTGGATGAAGGATTACTTGTAGACGGAAGGGGTCCTTGACTGCCCCCTTCCGCACTCAAAGAGGCTTGAGTTAAATTTTTCCCATGTGGAAATGCATTCATTAACACAGCAGGCTACTTCTATGCCAATAACTTGTGCGCCTCCGCAAGATGAGGGCACTGGTGAGTCAGGTGGACTTTCGTGCAAAGGTTACATGGATACTTTGACTTCTTCTTTTCAGTGTTGCCCCTGCTAGCATTATCGATAGTTTTCTTATCCCCCTTACCCTTCTTTTGTTGTTTCTTCTTTTCTTCAGGATATTGGGTGGCCTTCGAGTTTGTCGATTTCACACTGTGTACATACAACTTTTGGGTAGGGAGAACAATCAAACCAGTGGTCTGGCTGGCTATTGTCTGATGTATCAACAATTGATGCAATTGATTTGACAGTTGGTCAGCGGGATTTGGTTGCGCTAAACCAACAATACCATCAACATGTTGTCCAGACCTCTATCTGGTCTTGTCAAGTATCGACCTTGGTGCATTTAGAAAAACTTCGTAAAGTAAACCAGACTGAGAGTAAATCAGTTCTAGTTGTTGGGATCTCATTATCGCATATTCCTCTAAAAACACCCCCAACGTTGCGACGTCTTTAGATAACTGGGGTACCAAATACTTAAGGAACCACTCAAGAAGGAATGCTGGTGGGACTAACACTTTTATTAAAATATTTCGGTGTCTCTGTTCTCGGATGTGATCTGAGATATGGTCTGCTTTTGTCTGCTCAAAGTTGGCCAGCAATTTGGTGTCGGCATCATATCTCATAGGTAATTGGAAATGGTTTAAGAAATCCATTGTCATCGAAGTAAGAGTATCTTGAGCGTTCAAGCTCGATGTACCATTTCAGAGCACTCCCAATGAGAGTGTGTTGAAACAAATGCAACTGGATGGAGTCGTCTCTCAATGAGTTGGACGAGCACCATAGATGGAAGGTAGTCACATGATCACCTAGATCTTCTTTAGGCTTGGCCTCAAACTTTGGGATGTCCGAAGGAAACTTGGTCAGCATAGGAGGCCAATTTGGATCATGACAGATGGGGTCGTTTAATAAACTTGTCAATTCTGGCAAGTGCAGAGTTGCCAGAAACGATAATTTGGGTTGTTGATTATAACCAAGAAAACAGGATCGTAGAGTTTGGCTGGCACTAGGTTGCCAAGAAAAGTTAGGTTGTTGGATAGGGTTCTGGTAATAACCATGGTTGTGACCAATGTATGTATTCTATGCTTGTTGAGATGTCATCAACTGACTCTCGTAATAGGACGTAAATGGATAGGCTTGCATCGCATTCCAAGGATTTTGGGAAGGGTTTCCCCTTGCCGATCCGATGGGCATAGGTGTTGAGCCTTTCCTGAGATTCCATTGACTATGGAAGGGGTTTCTCCCCATCGGCATCCATGACAAGGGAACTAACCCCTACCACAGATTCCAAGGTCCTTGTGAGGAAGGAATTCCTAATTTTTCCCCCTGTGCAAGAATAATACCCTATACAGGATTTTTTTGTCCATAACCAGGGTTTACCTCAACTGAGACGAAAGCTGATGAGAAAGTGTTGTTACCAAATGTGTCGAACAAAGAGAATGGTTTCAAACCAACCAACATGTTATAAGAAGGAAGTCCCTGACTCCCTGCTCCAAACAAACTATAGTTTACGTTTGGCCCGGCAGAATGATGGTGAGCATCGTCGAGCGAAGGGGACGAAGGAGGTATATGACCCCCTCCATAAGGGAAAGCGTTATAGGGAGCTGAAGTGCCCCCCATAGATCCTTGTAGAGGAGCGTTGGAGCTCCTTTCCCTGATACCTAAAGTCTGTAGAGTGGAGTAGGAAAGTGCAATGCTCATATCGAAGCCAGGCATCCCATATGAGAACGGAGGGCCTATCACACTCTAAGTGAAAGGAGAAGTGATCATCGCCATAGATGAAATAAGACCATTTCCTGAGGTAGAGGCAGTTAAGACCATAGTGGCCTGGACCAACAATGGTTGGTTAAGAGATGGAACACCCCCTATAGTGACATCCATAGAGGAAATATGAGTATTCCCTAAAGAAGTAGCAACATTTGTTTTCATCGCTGCTTGTGACATTGTTTGATGCTCATAAGGTCGAACCTGTATGACGATGGGCGCCGATAGATCAGTGATTGGAGGGTTATACAGACCCAGAGCATCCGCTTCGAGGTCAGAAATGATTGGCTCCTCTGGAATCAAGTGTTCTCCTCTCGAATATGATTCGGGAACAATTTCCTATAACCCGGTCACCTCAAAAGACCCTTGCTGGTCTATTTTTTGCCTTAGTGGTGGTGGGGGTGGCTCGAGATCAACCGGTGGAAAGCCCAAAATCCTTCGTGACTGGCGGAGATCCTAATCCTCCACTGTGTGAGAATATCAATGACACACTAGGGATTTCTATAATCATTTTTGAAAAACTAGCACACACTAGAAAAATTTCCTATGAGATAAGACAAGAAGATCACTAGCTAGTTGGAAGAACAGTTACAACAACCAACACTAGAGAAACTTACCGATGCAAGTGCAACTCGAATACGGAAGAACCCTCTGGATATACTCTGCAAAGCATGGCCCGATGTATTCCCTAGGTACCACAGTATACCCCCGCAGACACCTATGTAAGTCACTAAGATAAAGGCAACTAGGTTTCCAGCACGTGAATAGTCACCAGGCGGGTACAGTCGACAGTCGAGTGGACCACAATGAGAAGGGTATCAAGCCCAAAACCTATCAAGGGTATCGAAAGTAAGTGTTTTGGAAGATGACTAAGGACCTCGAATTGATTAGAGACCCAAGAAGCTCTGTGGCAAATACGATCAATGAAATCCAAAGATAAGCCCTCTATATGCATTCCCCACTACGCTTGGTCCGGCTTTGGAGGGGTTATCTCTGCTACCTTTCCACACGTGACCGTGTGTTTAGCCCCTGTGTTAGAAGGGGGTCTCGGATAACTTTCAAAGTTATTGGACTTTCAAGCACTCCCTAGCATAGACTCTTATGTTTTGTTTTGTAGCCTTGAAGAGTTTCCTCTCCAATCCTAAATCAAGGCTCTAGCCTAGTTTGCATTGATGGACCCTACAAACACAAATTCTAATAGCTTTTAAGTAAGTGTTAATTTTAGTGGTTGTCTTAAGTCAAAAGGAACGAAAGTGAAACCAGTGATGTTCTTTAAGAGACAAAAGAGAAGAACATAAGATGATACTGGAAACACAAGTACTTCTTTCTTCACAAATAAAGGTTTGCCAATTTAAACTCTTTAACCAAAATTTTCGAAACTACTTTTCTCAGATATTTGAAAAGAAAAACTTAAAAAAATATTTCGCTTGACTACGAGCTACTTAATGTCCTAAGCATTCAAGTAAATAACTTAAGAAAACTTTATTTTTCCTTGGTAAATGAAACAACTCGCCTAACCTACTTTACCAAACAAAGAAATGAAAGATTTTTTTTTTTATTGTTTTATGCTTCAAAACAAGAAATTTGAAAATGAATTATTTTCTTTTCTTCTAAAGAAAAAAAGGGAAAAATGGCGACAAGACAGGACCAAGAAATGAATTCAGGCCCAAACGCAGATCGCAGGGATTCATTGACAATACCAAATAGACAGAACAAAGCAAACTCACAAACTTGTCTAAAAACCCTATCAAAGAAAACACAAGAAATATTTTGATGAAAACAAAGCTATGCTGAAGTCAAACCTAACCTACAAATTTCTATAACAGAGACTAGGAATAGATCAAGAAAACCCCTGATAAGTGTGACTCCTAACACGGAAGAGGATGACTACCTCTTCTTTAAAAAAAATTCTCAACATGCACGCTACTGACATAAATG